>CM057142.1:46148392-46426780 GCA_029964075.1 Patiria pectinifera | reverse complement strand
CTCCAGTCTATAGTAACTAAGAAGTCCTGATTTGTTCTCAGTTGCATTATGCAGTGAATCCAGTGCACACCAGCCTTGACACCAAGCAGTTACACTGCTAAATGCAACAAGATGCAACAGTGGATACTCTTGTATCGCCTTGGCACTATGAGCAGTTACCCTGCTAAAAGCAACAAGATGCAACAAAGCAAGGGGACTTGAGTTGCCTGCTAAATGCAACAGTATGCAACAACTTTTTACCTTTGTAGCTTTCTGTTGCATTTAGCAGGGTTAGGGTTTAATTCCGGTCATCAAATATATCAAAAAATAACTGGAGAGGGTTATTTGTGACTTGCAATCAGTTTTTGTAGTAAAACAACTGCTAACTGCTTCTAGGCCAGGTGCAAATTTGAGGGGAAGTTTGAAACATCCGACAATTAACAGACATTTCTGGTGGTAACATTCAATATTAATGATAAACATATACATGCATTTCTTGTCCTATGAAGTGAGACAGCCAAGTCTAAACAGCATACATTGCTTCAGTGCAATGAGTGATTAATCTAGAAAAATATAATAAAATATTAGAAGGACTGAACTCACCAATCTAATGAACTCAAAGAGCTCAATGATGGCGGAGTTCAGCAGGTTGTACTTGTTGCCGTTGTTCTTGAACGCTCTGACCACAGGCTCCAGGAGGCACCCCTTGATGATGTAACGGTTGAAAAACTCGTCTTTCCTCGCTATCATCTTCCGCACAAGTCTTATAGCACCTTAAATAACACATCATCAATAAGGAAGTTTTAAACCAGTTGTTTGGGCTGAACATTTTCATTTTTTTTTATAACAGCTAATACAGGATTTTGCTCTTTTTTGATGTAGTGTTATAATACCCACTGCTAACCGACAGCTTAGAAGAAAAGTGTTTCTTATGCTTGTACAAGTGGTACTCGAACCCACCACCTCTTGCTTGCTAGTGCAGATGTCGGAACCACTGGACCACCGAGTTGCCAGGATCAGCTGGCTGGTTCGAATCTGACATAGCAGCAGGTACTGCAATCAATATCTGGTATATGATGAAATTAGGTGCTTACATACTCAGGCAAGCAACTGGGAATTTACACACACACAAAAACAAGGATATTTCAAACCACACAAAGCTTTGTACATTGTTTTTAAATTTGTAATGGCATTCATGAGAAGTAAAAATGAGGAAATCAGCGGATCCGAGGAAAAATTGCATGCCTGGATACTTTTTCAGTTGATAATTCAGGAATGAAATGTCAGGGTGATGTAGATTTTTCAAAATTCAGGTTCTGCCCTCCATGAGACAGGTTGGTTGTGATAAAAACAACTGAAAATACTTTGAGCCCACAGCTTCCTACCGGTACTTACTGATGCTCAATGTTTTTTCCTTGTTCCAGATGGGCAAGCCTATAGTCTTTTTTTTGGTATCTCCAGGTGTGTGAGTGATCACTGATAAAATTAGCTGAAAACAGCTGACAAAGGTGTAAAAAAGCTGAACTTTGGAAATCTCCTATACATTTGTACACAGTAAGTGAGGGGAAAATGCTGAGATCCAAAACAAAAAAAGCTGAAATCAGCTTTAAAGCTGAGATTTCACACCCCTGTATCTCACTGCTTGACCCACAAACTGTCAGTTCTGACTTGACCTGGATGTTCACTGAAGAAAGCCAAGCAGTGCTACTGTATCAGATTACCCCATAATGGGCTAAATCCAGCAAATTGTGTTGCCCAGATGCATGAAAAGACTACCAGTATGTAACCATTCTGAATCAACTGTATAAAATTATGTGCACTCTGGGACCATCTGTACTAGGCTAGACTAAACCAGTTTTACTTAGTACAAGAGAATGACACCTTTAAACACCAAAAGCATCAGTTCCATCAATAGCCAACATAAGTAGATTTTTTTGGGGGAGGTGAGGAGGGGATGATTGTAGAAATTGGAGAATCAGAGGACTCACAGAGCACCAGGAACTGGTGGGTTGACTGCAGCAGGACTAGCACCCTCCTGAGTAGGTCCTTGGAGATGATGTAGTTCTTGATGTGATAGGTATGATGCTCTATGCTGAACGTCAAGAGCTCTAGAATCAGGCTTAGTAGCTGGGCCGTCTGGTAATCATCTGATGGCAGAAGAAAACCACTCTTACCAGGATAAACCCTCTATCAATTTTTCAAAGTGGGTTTTTATGTATTAACATGCTCAAGTTCCCTGTATGGGCCTTCCTAATCTGTTACACTGAAATTAGTCCGCCTGGCTTGCTGTCATTGAGAAGAAATCAAGAAATGTAGGTGAATGGGAAATACAGAGAAATACTTACAGAATTGTGCTTCATTATCAAAAGGTTGTGCATGGTTTTTCACTGTTTTCTCAAAAAAGTGTTATAGCCACTGAGCTGAAACTCCAACCAGTTGGGTTTTGAAAAAAATTCTTCTTTGGATTTTGAGAGGTGTTATTATTAGAAATGAACAAAATGCATGAAATAAAAATGATCCTATATGCCTTTAAAGTAAGTGTAACTGGGATCTGCCTAAATGCCACAAAATTCTCCAAGTTTCCTGGGGGATTTTAAAGGGCCTGGGAAGGTTTTGGTTTAAAGACTATTTTTCTATGACAATTTGAAGTGATGTTACCTTTGCTGGGTGAGTCCGTAGCAGTGTTAGCCAGTAATGGCGCTGTCAGTATGTGCATACAATGCTTGTAGAAGAAACTCAGGAACTCGGTCTTTTCCGTCTTCTGCAAAAAAGTAACAAATTTTAAACATTCCATTTTCAGTCACATACGTTTCTTTTCAGTCATTGCCTGGTCGATGTCTAGGAAATTTAGAAAAGGAATCTATTTTATGGGAAGAAACTTGAAAAAAAAACACAGGGAATGCTTTAATCAATTTCCTGTAATCAACAAAAATGTACTTCTCCATAAATTAGTTTTTATATCAACACAAATGTTCACTGAACATACTAATCGCAATAGAAAGCTCAGTTTGAAATACAGTACACCCCATACTTTCTCTTGTGATATCCATTAAACATGCTGAACACTTGTTATTGGCTTTCTTTCTCATACGGACAGGGTAATTTATCCTTTAGAGGAAATTTTGATGGGATGCGGAAATGCATCATTCTCTAATGCTCAGTCATGTAACCAAGGCAACCATTATATTCTCGCGTCATTGTACCATTACGCTGAAGCCATGCTTAATGCCATCCTTGTTATCGGAACTAGGAAAATGAATACAAAAGTGACTTACATAGCAAGGAAATTAAACACGGTGATATTTTCCCCCTTTGTAATAAGCTGTTTCCATGTATTTGACTCTATTCTGAGGCTGACATAGTCTATGATATTAAGCTTGCAAAATCGGCATTTATTATACACAATGACCTCTTGACCTGCTGACTGTGACCAATCAATGGGCATGTACTGTCTGCCTTTGACAGGTCGATGACATAATTGAGAACACGGAGCATGCACTTAGTCAGCTTGGGTACATTTTTTTCTTTTTCCACGGCTACTGGGCAGATGAATAAATGTATCACTCTGGTCCTTTAAAAAAGTGTACATAAAAATCTTTAGTGCTTCTGTCAGCATTGTCATGTGCAGGCCCCCATCACTGTGGAAAGTATTCAACTTGTATCTGAACTCAAAGTTTCCCCTTTCAAATGTTTAACTTAAAAAGTCCATCAAAATCCAACCAAACCTTTTGTTTGATTTTGATGGGTTCGGTACCCATGCAAATTAAATCTGTGTACAAATACACATGATCCAGGTCTTCTAAGTCCAAACTACTGTACTCTACACAATGAAACACATGATGGTGGGTCACTGACAATACTTGGACAGATTTTGGCAGATGAAATATTTGAGCATTTGTACATCAATAGCCAAACCTTAAAGGGGTTTGTGTGGGTACGTATTGTGTATTTTGCCACAGCATTTTGTTTTTAATTTCTTATAACAGTGCCAACTTTCATATGCATCTTAAAGGGAATATACAACATTTGCAAACATCGAAAAATAAAACTACCAAGTTTTTACGAGATACCTTACTAGGATGTTGGAAAATGACAGACTAAAGCATCCTGTAAAATTATGGCACCTGGTGTGAAGTCATTTTCAAGAAAATGGCATTTTTGTATCTGTTTCCAGCGGTGGTCGGCCGACCATCCATTTTATCTTTAGTGGAGTCAGGGAACCAGACTACTTGAACGTTTTTTGTTTTTCTTGGTTTTTCCCGCATTTTCGAAAAAAAAACTTCAAACATGTCAGTGTAACAAAATTTGATCTATTATACTAACCCCTCAAATAGTTCATTTCTGAAAATTGCAGCAAAAGCCAATGATGTACATTCCCTTTAACGGGGTTTGTGTGGGTACGTATTTTGTATTTTGCCAGAGCATTTTGTTTTTAATTTCTTATAACAGTGCCAACTTTTATATGTATTTTAATACCTTTCTACAATATTGAGAGCTTTTTTTTAAGAAAACAGGCTAGTTTGTAAATATATTTGAGATTATCATCTCAAAATAAAAGTGAAATCAACGAAGTGAACTTACACTGACAGCTACAGTTGCCATCATGTTTTCTGGGTCCATCAGAATCCTCAGGATGTTCATGAGCTGCATTGCACTACCCAGATCTACACAAACAAACGATTCACATACAAAAAAAAATAATAATAGTATAAAAATAATCATGAGATATAAAGGCTATTCAAACATTTCATAATTATCAAAACAAAAGTCAGGGAAGGCCGTGTTCACTACCTCATGCATAGGTTAGAAAATGTCCAAGTAACAATGGTGTTATCTCGTTAAAAGCTTTTGATTTCAGAATAACGTACCTGGGTCAGCATCACAGATCATCTGCTCAATAATCTGGTTGATCAACGACACATCCTATCAAAACAAAAATGGACAATGCACATAAGAGATTTGATTGAACAGTTGTAAGGATGTGACGTTCACACGTTTTAACGACAAAAATTCTAAATCCATTTAGAAATTTTCCAAAAACCTGAACCCTCAAAGCGCCCTCTTTTTCACAGCTTTTAAAAAAACATACATCGCAAATATTGATACATATTTTCAGAGTATAGTTCGTTAGCTTTTCAACAACTAAAATATCTTTCCAATCCGGTAAATATTTATTGAGTTATGGCCAATTGAACACAGGTGCCGCTATTTTCTTAAGTTGGTTACGGGTACCCCATCCCATAATCTGGAACCGGTACCTGACATCAGTTGTCAAGTACTCGGGTACCCGGTTCCGATAGACACCCCTAGTAAATTATTAAACACATTTGAATAATGTGATCTTTTAGAAATTTAGATTTGCTGTCAACACGTTCTCAACCGTCTCACATGGAAGATGGTATGATGATTTAATTAAGGGAACCATGTGACCCCACATCCCGGTGTACAATTTTCAACCAGGGACTTTAGAAATTGATGGCTTCCTAACAAAGAAACAACATGAATTCCTTCGCTTTTCTCGGCTTTAATACTTAAACTTGAAAATACATAATTTACAAAATCAACATTTACACAAAAAGATTGAGTGTTGTTTGTTGCTGCTCCAAGTTAAACTGATTGGATAAAAACAACTAAGACAGTGTTCCACGTATCTTTATAGCCTAACTTTAAAAAAAAAGGTTGATATCTTTTCTATGCATGAAATGTCCTTGCTATTAACCCTAAGGCCCCCCAAAAAAGTCTCTTGTTTCTGGTATGCGCGCGCATCGCTGCGTGTTGGCAAAATGGAAAAAAAAAAAAATTCAATGAAAGATGATGTCTCACAACTGCCAAACTCACTGGTTTGACTGGAATCCTGCTGATGCACAATTTTAACGTGTTTTTAGATGGGGTTATGATCGAGTATAAGCTTTATGTGGCCTCTCTGGGCTCCCATATATTTGCACTAAGTTTAGCCAGGCACCATTTGCAGTCATCAGCGGACATTTGAAGCAAAAATATGGTTAAAAAAAAAATTAAAAAAAAAAAGCCGCGTCGCCGCACCACTTTTTGAGCAAGCTCCATACCAGAAACCGGAGACATTTTTATTTTTGGCCTAACCACCTTAACCTCAACAAGATTCTGCGCAATTCAAATGAACCATTGAGGATTAGGGTTAATACCGAACCCCAAGACTCGATTCAGGTCAAATGCTTCAACGTGCAGAAATACAATTGCCAAAGCTGGGGTTTTTTTGACAGAAATTTTCTCATATCTTAATTTTTTGTTTGTCGATATTTTAAAAAATGGCATTGATACAATAACGATATAATAGCATCAGAGCATATATGTGACCTGCCATATCATAATGAGGAATAATCCCCACCTTTGACTATTCAAGTTATGTACATCTTTTGAAAGCGCCAATCAGTGGCTTTCCAATGATACCAAATTTATCTACGTAGCTCAATTTAGTCCAAAGATATACCACAGGAACGTCAACAGTGTCCTGCCGAACTTCGCCAACCTCATTCCAAGAAATATGGCTTTGAGAAAAAAAATACGCAATGTGCTGCCAACGGCAGTGGGAAAACGTTCTTCGGTTTCCAACTTTTGGGAGTTTTTTTCCTCAAACAAAAATACATAGTGTGAATCTTGGATACCTTGGCTACTCAAAAATAACAAAAACCCCATATTGATTTGATATGATTTTTTAGTGTATCTAACTTCAGGCGCTGATTAATCAAAACATGTTTTTGGGGGACATTCCTCATTTTGTCACAGTAGGTCACATATATGCATGTACACCAAACTGGCAGCCAACATTAACCCACTGACGGATATACTGACAAACCTGTTGTCAGATACAGTCACAAACCCTGGGGGACTATACTCACATCTTCTGATCCGTTGCCTTCTTGAAGAATGAATTCCCTGACCATTGAAGGACTGTACTCGACGATGTAGGCGAAGATATCCACGGCGGCTTGTCGCACTTCGTTATCATCCATGCCCTGTAATGAGCCAATCAACACTCCTCATGTCTGTAAAGCTTCACTTCATTTTTTGCTAGTCGCAAGAGAGTCAGCCTAGTGTTCTTTGCACCTATCTCACCGAGTGAGTCACCGACTTAACCCTAACCCTCAATCCCCCAAAATCCTCCACGCGGTTCTGGAGGATTTTGGAGGATTTAGGCTGATTGGCAAGAAAGTGTCTTTGATTATGGAGGATACATTTTGTCAAGTTCAGCCATGCATAATTGAATAATAAAAATATAATAATAATAATATCTAATTCTTGCATAGTGCCAAATCCGTCAAAATTGACGCTGCATTATGCTCGATATCATCCGCATGTCATCGGCACTGCCTCAACCCATTAACAGTGATTGTTGGAGGATTTTGAAGGATTGAGGCAATGGTCACCCCTCCACTGAACAAATTCAAGAAATAACAAATAACGGATGATTTTGGAGGATTCAGGCTGAATCCAATTTCTACATGGTGGCAATTGGAGGAGTTTGCAGGATTGAGGATGGTTCCATCCAAGCCAGAAGGCCTTGGGGTTAGTGTTGATACTGAGTGTGACTTGTGAGCCAGGCAGTGCCTATCGCATAGGATTACTCTGTAATGCCAATGAATGTGCAATGTCTGCCAAATTGTGTCATAGACTTCCTGTGAATATCCATTCTGAATCAAGTGAATAGAATGTTGTGCCATACCGAAGGTAGTACCATAAACAATGTACTTCAAATCAAAACTTGGCTAAATATATATTGAGGATGAGATTAATCATCCTGAGTCCTGCCCCACAAAAAAAATTGGTATAGATACTATTGGACATGGGTTAATTAGGGTTAACTTGTTGATGATCCAATTTGAGGGATTCCAGATGTGTCAAAAATACAAGTGAATTTAATGGTTTAACCCTAACTCCCTACTTAGGTTTACTAAGAACAGTACCAAGTCCGCCAAAATCCATCACTGACTCTGCTTCACATAATGCTTCAGGACCAAATCCGCCGAAATCCACCACAAATCCACCACTGCTATAGGTGGATTTTGATGGACTTGGTACTCATGGCTTGCCTACCCAAATCCCCCCAAATGGGGGGATAGATTTTGATGGAGTTGGGAAGGTTAGGGTTAACGGAAAGGAAAGAGTGTTTCAAGTGATCAGGACAATGACAACGAGTTTCAGAAACCAATTAAAACTATTAATAAAATTTGTGCATGTGCAATGTTATTTTATCGAAATAAAGAAAAAGATAAGCAACATATAATCCACTTACCATGACAACTTCCAATGCAGGCAGAATGCCCAGGTTGGATAATGTCTATTTAAAGAATAAGGAAAAAAAATGTCATTATTTCAAAAAGTATTTAAACTGGTTAGACACAGAGACATGATGATGTAAAGTTAGAGAATCTTTGCAGCGCCAGATTAATTGCAGGGCTTTAGTCACCATTTGAAAATTGGGTGTTGAATTTTCCTTTAAATTGAAAACCAAAAGTCTAAGTTGCTGAAGTTTTATGTTTCAACGTACATTTTCATACTAAAAATGCCTACAGGGCGTGACACTCAGACACTCTTCTGCTGAAAACCTTCATAAAATGGATGTGTCTGGACATGTAGCTGCAATCAGGCATGCAACTGGGAATTTAGAAAAAAACGAGATAACTCCAAACCACACAGAACTTTGTAGTGTTTTTCAATTTGTAATGGCATTTATGAGAAGTAAAAAACAAGGAAATCAGCGGATCCAAACAAAAGTTGCATGCCTGTGTAATAAAATGCTTGACTTGTCTTGTAAAGTTAACTTTGCATCTCTGGATGAACAGTTTTACAAAAGAAAAGCAATCTTGAGAATGACGAACGACCACGTCCGGATGAGAGACACACCGGCACAGACGCATCATTTAATCTTGCATTAAAATGTACTTCATCAGTTTCAGGATGATTAACTACAAGTATCACTCACCCTGAAGAACTTATCTCTGTTCTGACAAGCCTGCCCACAGCTACAGAACTCCTTCAGGAACAGTACTAAGTCTCGTCTCTTCTTGTCCTCTGTCGACTCGTCTGTCAGTTGTGTGAACAGCTCCGGAAGGAATTGGTCATCCTCCTGATAATATTGACATTTAAAAAGAAAAATTATTGTTCATATTCGTTCTCTGATAAAGCATGATTAGTTTTTTTTGAAGTCTTTTTTACTTGTTTTTTACTTTCCTGCTATTAGGTTCTACAACGCCTGTACTTGTATATGAAATGTTGCGCAACATTTTACTGCAATAATCATAAAAGCACAATGTATTGAAGTGTTATGTGTAGAAGTTTTGAGTTCCTGAAAGCCGTGTTACAACTTACAATGTAAATCAGTGAAAAGGTTCTTGGCCCTTACAAACTATTGGTCATTCGTTGTCAATTCACCAAAAAGTTTTAGTGCCATTGGACCAACGGTTTTCACGCTACTACCCGCCATTTTTGGCACTTTGGTCAAAATGGGCAAGGCCGCTAATTTACAAATGACCATATATCCATACCTGTGGGCCAAATTTGTAATCTTGGTGACTTTGGAAAGGTTATATCATAAGAAATCCAAAATTTTTCATTATTTTTTACATGTCGGGCAATTTGAAGTATGATGACCTTTTGACCTTGAATTTGACCTCGTGGACACCGTGACCTTGAGATGAACTTGGTTAAAACTTATATCCCAACGTGTTATGTACAAAATATCCAAAAACTGGTTTATATTTTGTGTTTGGTTTCTAGCTCATGTCAAAGTTGGCATACTTGTTGCAAAATGTGATATTCCTATGAAATGTACCAGTGGATTTAAAGCAGGGATTTTTTTGCACCTGAAATGTGTACAATGTATAGGAATATCACATTTTGCAACAAGTCTGGTGATTTGACACAGAATGACCCCCATGGAAATTTATCCACACAAAAGGAACAGAACTAAATTACACTTTTTGCTGCATGTGTGGTCACTTGTGAGCACAATCCCATTCTTGTGATGTTTTAAAGTGGTTTCTATAGTCTAGTTCATTACTACGAAGGTCCAGTGTAAAATTATGCATGCAAATTTGTAATTCAGTAAGAACATTTTTAATACCAGCAATTAAAACAAAGCTTGGATAAGTGAGCGTGTTAGTTATTTCTTCAAAGAATTTCAGGTCTTTTCTGGACGGATTATTAATGTTTCTCTTCCTTTCCTCCCAATCCTATGTTGGATTAAGGAAATGACTTCATTTGGCGTGATAATCTGAAGTTTCCTTCTTTTGGAGTGTGAGCAACACTTTCCTTCAAACTCCTGCTCATAACAGTCGGATCTCTGGATGGCCTTCAGAAGCCTGTTCACCTTTGCCCTACATGTTCACGTAATTTGTTACTTCTTCTAACCCTCAAATGACTACAAATATTATATTTATGCACTTGCATTTCCAATCTTAAAAGTCAAGTTCAACAAACTATGTAAGGAATTTTGCCAACAGTTAGCCGAACAACATGATAACCTGTGTATTTTCAAGAGGTAATGGGCAGGAAAAATTGGGAAAAACTCATATTAAGGCTTTCGGGAAGATGGGAAAACCAGCTTCCTGAATCAAGAAAAACAAGTCTTCACGTAAAAAAAGGACTTGGGAAAGTGGACTGGTAACTAGTATACTGCTGTAGCTCGGACACACTGCAAAATGTGTGACCTTGCTAAAAACTTGCGGTATGATGTGGTGCCAAGGATCTTGCTTTCAAAATGATGTGTGGGTTAGTGAGGTGCATGTATATGTTTATACTATTAGTACTGCATGACAAAAAAGTATGCGGTGTTGATTTAGGTAAACGTTAAACCACATTTGAGTTTTTAACCGTACAAAAGGTGTGCAGTGAAAAGCAAGCTACTACACAATTTTCATCATCCCACACAAAAATAACTGATTTTAACTGATTTAAAAGTAGCGTAGATCATTTGTCATTTGTGCATTTGTTTCCTTTGAAACAAAAGTGCTCAAAATCTAAAAACGGGTGCTTAACAACTATCCTTTAGCTCTGTGAATGCTGTATACTCTGAGAAAATAATATTCTAGGATCTTGATTTCAATTCAAAAGTTGCCAAAACATGTTTTGAATTGAGCCCGAAATCAGCATCCGGAACACGTTCTAATTGAGCTGATTGCAGCTAGGCGATGTCACACACTAAACCGATGAATAATAGCAACCGCGCGCGTGTGTGCGTCGCGTCGATGATGCTTGCGTGCACCCACTCAAGAATTGCCCAATTACAACCCAACTACTGACAGAAATTTCCAAAAATATCACTTGACTCATCTTTGGAAATTACCTTCTTTTATTTTCTTCTTCAAAATGACAGCATGCCAGAAGGGATAATTTCACAGGGAGTTCAGCGCCATTACCATCCTTAAACCAAGTAAGCTTTTCAACAATAATTTGGTCAGTTACTCATAGCTGCAAATGATATACTCTACCTTTAACCATTGACTGACAAAGTGGACCAAAGTTAACAATGCGGGACACTAAGGGCATACAAAAGCATGAAAAAGACAACACAACCAAGCAACAATATTTGAAGACTGCCTCAACATGTAACTAACTGGAAACCCAACAGCTTACCTGTATCATCTCCACAATTTCTAATTTGTTAAAAAATATGAATGAGTTGAGTGTGGTGAGCATGTTCTCTTCGAATACAGATGGGGTTGGCAGAATCACATCCTGAATGTACTGTACACGGTAGGTCTGGTGGATTTTGCCCAGCAGCTCCTGGTTGGAAATGGGAATAACCTCCTTGAACGTGGCTTTGGAGTTCAGATATTCCCTGTGTTTATGGACCGCCGTCGCCGAGGGGTCGTACTCCAGACAACCGATGACATCATAGATGATGTCATCGCTGAACAGGATCTCCAGCAGCGAGTTTTTGTTCAGGAGGATGGAGATCTTGATGATCTCAAACAGGTGCTGGAGTCCCTCGGCGTTCTCCAGGTCCTCACACATGCGGAAGAGCTCCACCAGTTTCTGAAGGTATCGCTCGCTCTCTATTGCTACGGCCAGTTTCTCCCTTCGGATGGGAGACGGAAGCACATTGCTGAAGAGCTCGGCAATCTCGTCCAACTTGCTGAGTTCACATGGCGGTAACTCGATGGGGGTAGCCGCATCTGGCATCTCCTCAAATCGCTCCTCTTCTGATTCCTCAATGATGTCTTGGGTCACGTCAACTGAGGGATCTTTGCCCTGGATCTGTTGATAGGGAAAAAAAATTTCGCCAATGTACCATAATTTACTCAATGCTAAACAGAATAAAAACCAGTGTCCGTGCTGTACTTGTGTACATCATATATTATGCCAAGAGTAAGATTTTAAAGAAAAAAATAACTATTTGTTTTTTGCAGTATCCATAATGCAAATAAAGGAAAAGACAAAAAAAATGAATATTAGATAGAATGAAGTTGACATTACACAGTCAACTACTTCATCAAGGACCCAAACCTACAAAATAACACATTGAAAACAAACTTGTTAATATTTGTGCTTATGTGGTGTTGGCTGTAAACTGTTGAATAGTGGTTTACCCTGCTTTAGCACTGTGTACATATTGGAGTTTTGATTCTTACTGCAATCGGATTTTACATTCTTTGGGCAAAACAAGTGGGCATTATATCAGGCTAATTTCATACAAAATGTAGCTGTAGGTATTTTCATTAGAATGATCAATTAGGGCCACTTTATAAACACGATATTGACTGATGTTAGTTCTATGTTGAGAGACTAGAAAAGTGGTGCTTGAAATGTGGCACAGGTGGCACCAACATTCAACAACTGGCACATAACAACTTGGTGCATACACATGTATATAGGCATCATAAATGTACATGTAGCATGCGAGGTACAAAGTCTGTGACTTCATTTTAAGAAAATCCACGCTACAAATATATCAGGCAAATGTTAGAATGACACGTGTGTACATGTAAAATCTCACCTGACAGATAATTTCCCATATCTCATCACATCCGGCTTTCTCTTGAAAACTGAGCGCCAGGTCATAGTTGTCATTCTCAGACCATACTATCAGGGTCTCCTGCACAATGGCATTTCAAACAAAAATCAACACACTGTTAGTTTTAGCACCAGCAGTTCACAGAAATATAAATACAACCTTTGGCCCCTTGCCAAGGGGCTTGGATAGAGGAGAGAACCTACAGCTATTCAAAATTAAGGCTATATCATTGCAACCACACGCAGTGTATCTATCAGGTAGTGTATGGGCTCCGTGCACAAGTAACCCGTCATGGATGAGAAAGGGAGAGTTGGGGGATACCACTGGGAGAGACACTTGAACGCATTTGAACGCCTGACGCTCATGCGAAGACATTATGGCTTTGTGCACATTCAAAATAAAATAAGTCGCGCATATTTCGTGCTATACATGCGCGAATCAGTACGCGCACGCATTGTGTCCCATCCATGGGCTCTTAAAAGTGGTCAGAAAGCACCCACTCTTGTTAGCGCACGGAGCCCATAAAAATAAACCTACTTAAACTCACACATGTGCTCTTGTCATAAAAGCATTGGTAAACAGTAGCAATCACATGTTTAAAACATGTATTCATGCAAACACTCATAATCACCATGATAGAAACACCAAATGTAATCTCAAACACAGTTCTGCAGCATGTAAAATAAACATATAATATTTTTTCAGCAATGGAGTACCGAAGTGTGACGTCATTTAGAACCAGAAAGTGTATAGTGCAAACGAATGGAGTACACGCACGTGTTGGTTCACGGGCCGAATCACACGCTAATGTCTTTCACATGCATTTTGTGCGCGTGACATATTCACTTCGGTACTCCATTATGGGCTCTCTGCACCAACAAGAGACGGCACTTTTTAGCACTTTCAAAAGCACGTGTGCGTACTGTTTGGCACACGTAAAGCGAAGTGCGCATGACTCATTTTATTCCAAATGTGCACAAAGCCATGGCGTCTTTGCGCGAGCATCAGGCGTCGTCAGCAATGCGTTCACATGCGTTCATAGTGGTCTCTCCCAACTCTCCTTTTCTTACTGTTGAGGGGGTACTTGTGCACGGAGCCGATACACCTTCCATAGACCATTTCACACTTACTGCCATCTTTGTGATCACATGGTAATCTTTGAGGGCATTTCATTAAAAATATATTCCATCATGCCATAGTTTCAATTTAATGCCCCAAAAGTTTACCGCATGATCACAAAGATGGCGGTATCCGTGAAACAGATGCAGATTTCTGTGAAGTCCATGTATGTCCTTTGTCATATAGCGATTTTCAATTTTTAATTTAGCTTGACATTCAATTTATTTACCTTTCATTAATTCAAAATCATTATAATATTATTTCTATTTAATAATTATCAATTGACATTTTTGTAAATGGCATGCATACATGTTTATTTGGCAAAATCTTTAAAAATTGTTTAAATGTTTCATCTGTGCGTTAAATTTATCTATTTTAGTTCTTTGTTTCAATTTATTATTTCCTTGCTGATATTTCCTTTACAATATATTTCTGTGCTTACTAGTCAGACTGGAAATTCCCATGGCAAGAAATTCAATATCTCTTTGAATAATCCTTCATGTCCTTCAGGCTCTGAACGGATGCATTTCTTTATTTTCAAAGTTTCATTCTTTTTAAGGATGTATATTGATTCCTTTCGTTAATTCATGAGACATGAGTCATGTCTAAAAAAGAATTACACTTAAACCAATGAATTTTATTGGCACAAGCAATAACAAAGGTTACCTCATATTTCAGACTTTAACTCTAACCTCAATCCTCCCAAACCCACCAGCCAACCAGGCGGTTTTGGAGAATTTTTGAGGATTGCGGCTGTATGCCTGTAAAATGCCTGTTGATTTTGGAGGATGCATTTGTGTCTAGGTCTTAGCTGTACCTTGTACTGTTTATGTTCAGCCATGCATACTTGAGGCCTACATTATACTGGATTTTGCTTCTGGATATCATTCGCACTGCTCCAATGTACTAAAACTGAGTCGGAGGATTTTGAAAGATTGAGCCACCCTTTGCCCCCCAAAAATAAAAAAAATAACAGACATTTCAGAGGATTGAAGTTGTATCCTATTTTGAAATGCAGGCAGTTGGAGGATTTTGTAGGATTGAGGGTGCGTCCTATCAAAAAGGGCTACAGGGTTTAGGTTAAAGTCATTCCTTAAATTTATACATTGACCCTCCTTTTGTTTGATCTGTCACAGATAGTCAAACGTTCAATCATGCTCCCCTGCTATGCCTTTTACACAGGCTAATCAGATTATATTTCATGTAGGCACTGTGACAGTCAAATTCCATCAACAGACAAAAGCAGGTGACTGGTAGGCACATCTGGCTTATCAATCTCCTACAGTCAAAGCATAGCTGTAACAGGTTTCATAACAATCACAGCCAGTCAATCCTGCTTTATGAAGGCAGGGAGCACTCAACTGTTAAAAACAGTCACTTGATTTATTTGGACTGCTTGGCTTGTTGAAATTGCCAGCCAGAGAGGGAGGCTAAACCTTGTTAACTGAGATGAAAATCTTACCTGTTGCTTTTGATAGGCAGTGTCCTGTTGAATCTTGGATTCCAAGAGTATTGATCCTGAAAAGAGTGTAATTCAAATTGTGAAAAATATGATTGAAAACCACTGTTAATTTAAGTTTAGTCATGGAAAAACTACTTTATTTGCGGCCTGACAATAAGGAAACGATTCCCACCACGATTTATATTTTGTACAGATCGTGAATGAGTTGACCTGTTTTTACGCATAATAAATGCTTTTCTTTTGCCCAGTGAAATAGAAAAAATTAAATATGTTGTCACTTACGTACATGTACAGTTACTTAACATGCACAATACCTTTAGACACTGTCCCATGTACAATATCATTTTTGCATGTAATAGACAACTTGCTAATCAATCTTCCGCAAAGAATTGAATAAGATTACGGTAGAACTCTTGATAACAAAACTGCTGGTCTTATCATTATTATTAGCAGTGCCAAAATAGCAGGATTGGTTGTCTCCAATCACTGCATGCTTTTTAACAGTGAAAAAAATTGACAATATATGCTTTTTAAAAACTTAATGAATACATGTACATACATGTAAATCTCCAATCACATGTAACCTTATTTTGGTGATAAAACAAAAACAAATGTAGGCCCGGTTGTTGTAGATAAGGCTACTGTAGAATATCACATCAAGTTTGAGAATTGATTCTAAGTTCAAATTTATGCAGACACTTCAACAAAGGAATGCTTTTGAGAAATCAAGGTTTTTATTAATTGACATCTGGTTTCTGATGTGATGCAATGTGCAGGGATAAACAGCATACAGTTGATGCAGAAACATTGGTCACTGACACCAACTACATGCTGTTATCCGTGCATGTTGCGTCACTTCGGAAACCCAATGTCAGTGAGTAAAAACTCTGATTTCTCCTATATAGATTTTTGGTCTGAAGTCCTATTATACATTGTTACCCAATATTAAAGAGACATGGATCAATCAGGACTGCTTTTTAGAGATATTTCTGCAGGCTGAGAAAAATGAAATTCTAGAAGCAAGTAGTTTGTCTATCATCACTGTTTTTGAAAACCCATAGCATTAACGTTGATCCAAAAAGTGACAATGCTGGAGGGCATGTGGGTGCAACTGTAGGCCTATGCCACATTAAAAATAAAATCCAACTGAAAAGTCATGGAGGAATAAAAAAAAATGGGCGATTGTGTAGTTACGGCCCCAATCCTACATGCAAGAGAATGAAAATCCACTTATAGTTTCTGGGATTCACCAAACTAGTAAACGATATCTATAAAACCAACATGAGTGTTGTAGATGGAGGGCAGGGTTTTGATTTCTTGAGGGAAATTTTGGGGTAGACCGACAACAAAGACGACAAAACGCAACACGAAAATAAAGATGGCGATCACTGCGATGCATTGTGCATGTGCAAAAATCATGTTGATTTACATGGCATCAACTGAAAAACACGTAAGACATGTAAGTAAACCGCATTTTCTACCAAAGTGTTTAAAGAACCATGAACCGGTCCCAAATGTTTTCGTACATGTACTTGTGCCGGCATTCCTCTGCCCTTGCGCACCTATACAATTCACCTTTTTCTGATTCATGGCTATGGAGGATTTTATTTTTAAAGGGAAATATTAGGTCCGAAATTGCAATAGGTCTGATTCCTGTCTCCTGCACATGAAGCCACGACAATGTAAGTGCGGGACCAGACAAAGATTCGTCAGGGTAAAAATGTGCGAGTCCCAAAAACTTTCCCTGCGCCAGCGGCTGTTGCTCGCGTCATGCGTACTGTGCACCGAGGACAACCGTCAAACAGGTGTAGCATGAATTAGGTTTCTATGCAATACGGACTCAATCATTGGTAGTATTGCACATGCCTAAGTGAAGATTAGGAGATGACTGGTCACGTGAGAGGGTTTAATCAGTAAAAGGGAAAGGAGGCTGATTTTCACGGAGTCTGATTTGCATATGACACTGGCCGTGCCCCGTGTGACTGACAGCCAACAATCCAGCATGCATTGTGCTTGACCATTGCCATGTTGGGATTTTACATTCAAACGTGTACAAACGAGCCTCCAAATTTGGTCTGGAAATTACATGAAAATTAGACGCCTGAGAAAGGGGGTTATTTGATGGCATTGTTAGTAAATGCTAGTATTCACAAGGTGAGTGTGCTTCCAAAGCATAAATCAGAAGCATAGTCTCAATGTGAAAATTAAAAAAACTATAAAAAGTAGCACTTAAAATGGTGGCTGTGTTGCCTACATTTATGGAGATAGTCCAGTAAATTGGCCAAACTTATGGGACTGTAGCCCTGGGCATGTTCATTGCAGTGCTGGTTCAACAACGTTAACAATTGAGGACCTGTTCACGGTCAAATATCCACTGCCATTTGCTACACAAGAAGAAGATACGGTTCAAAATTTAAAAAAACAAACAAACAAAAAACAGGGTCATTAGAATTGAAATTAAGTCTGCTTTAGGTTTCAGAAGAAAGTTTGGAATAATTAAAACACTCTTGTCTCTAACTTGAACAAAACTACACAATCGCCATCACGACAATGAATGATCTTGATCATGATATTTTTGTTACTATTTTTATGTTTCAATTCATTCCTCCACTTTATTATGCATTGTCATGGACATGGTTAACATTGGTTGTTTTCCCATGAACTAGGCCATGCGTAAATTACATAAGTTAGAACAAGAAATAAACACATTAACAGAATACGATCTTCTTTGAAAATTACCATCCGTTTCAGATCGCACAAGCAAGCACATCCCATTCAATCTCTCCACATAACACGACGATACATGACCAGTCCCTCTGTCGTCCCACTGTCGCTCGTCGTTGAGAACATACAGCTTAACCCTTCTCCTCGTATTTGCCATTTTTAACTACAAACACTGTCTCCCAATCTTTTGATTAGCGACGACTGAAGCATACTTCTGGGAACTGAACAAATCCTGACCAACTCAACGACTCGACACTGCGAGTGCTGCACTGTACACCGCAACTACGACGAGTACGACTACCTTTTTGCTACGAACCATCCGCCATCTTGGCTAATTTGTGAATGACGGGTTTCCCAACTGAATCGAATGGCACGACCAATGCGTGGAGCTTTCGCAAGTATTCCACATTGGCGCCAATTTTAAATTTTGAACATAAATGAAGTTAAGGTCCAGGTCTATGGACGGCGAAAAAAAGCGAATTTAAAATGAAGTAAATTTCAAACACTTAATATATATAATATATTATAAGTAATATAAAGTGCTTTAACCTCTGAAGGGACTGCCTGTCCGTTCATAAATATTAATTAATGTCAGGGGTGGATCGAGATATCAGACGGTATTGAACAACACATTCAGCACCAAGTGGGTTAAGCACGCACAATTTTTTTCGCACAATTAAACAATTGGGGAGGGGGTGGGGTGTTGAAAAGAGTATCATCATCACCCGACACCCGTTGTCAAACGGAGCCCTGTCTCCGGTCCCCTTTACTGTGCAAGGGGATATTCCATTATGATGGGGGTGGGGCTGGGGTGGGGGCTTGACCATTTTCTGCCCAGTGATATTGATGTTTTGGGGTTTTAGATTATTATTCATTGATCAAGCTAGCGATTAGAGTTGTAGGCCTATTTCTCCAAGGATTGGGGCAGTGGCGTAGCATGCCGGGGAGTGGGGGGGGGGTGATGGGGATGACCAAAATCCAAAATTGCCAGGAGGTGGAAACTCCAAAAGCGGGGGTCGCTGGACACCACATTACAGATGTACATCTTATGCATACTTACACGCCTTAACCTTACAACAAAACGGCGCATTTAAAGTTTTTGTACCTTTTTCTCGGTTTTTAAGTGCATTAAATACATTTTGGTTGTTGGGAAGTTCACAAAATATCTCAAAATCCGCCTATTTTGTTTCTCACCACAAAAAAAATTAGGGGGCTGGGTTGATCCAATACTGAGCCCCCCCCCCCCAGATACCTACCCATATCCCCCGGGATTTAAGTCCCTGGGTGAGGTTGCCGGTGGCGGACGGTGGAGGGGGGGGGGGACACATTTTCCGTGATCCTCCGACGAGCGTCGCCAGATCATTGAAGCCGGTGTTGGCCGACAACAAATTCGCCACCAAAACATACATACTGGGAAGCTAGAGTTTTTCCAGGTTACCCAGCCGCCACAAAAAGGGAGCGGGGAGGACTGGACACCATCTTGAGGTACTGCTCAAAGCGCATGATTTTGGACGATCGTACTCGACTATAGGCGGCGCTATTCGTTGGGAAGACACCGTGGGCGCCCCCTCTCCCTCATCTAGCGACGCCCCTTGTGGTCATTTCCTTTTCAATATCTCAAATATTCAATGATGCCGGTATACGTATACATGAACGATGCTACATTTTAATCTGCACCGTCCGATGTGCACGGTCCAGACTATCCGACGTGTTGCATGCTCAGTCCGACTCCAAAATAATCATCGATCAATGTCTCGGCTTTTTAAACTGCTGCAGTGAGCGTCTAGGGTGCCGCTGAGGGGAGGGGGGGGGGCGGTTTGGGCCTCATTTTGTGAGATAATAATAATTTTTAAAAACAGCCTTTAGTTTGGGGGGGGGGGGGGTTCGTGCCCCCGGGTACCCCTTACTCATTCGCTCCAATGATGCACAAAATGGTACATGCGGCGATGTAGGCGATCATGACATATCCTGAAGGAGGACCATTGTGAATGCGAAGAACACATCGCTTCCAGCCATACTCTGCAGACGGCGTCCTGCGTTCGTTTCAAGCCCGCATGGAAGTAGAATTGCACTGAAAATGTAACACGATTTTGCGGGACAGTGTAACTTAATATTGCAGTCGGTAAATTTGAAAGAAAGGGAATGCAAGCGGGGCATTTACAAAGTTGTGCTTTCGAGGGGTAGTTTTCCATCTCGAGAAGGTGCACCTGAATCTTGTTAATGCAAGAAGGGCACTTGCATTTTTGAGGGGTATTTTCCATTACAAGAGAGGAGACAATTTTATTTTTAGCGCTATCATTATGCTTTCATTGTGTGCGTTTGAAAGGCACTTTTGTTTTCATCTCGTGGGGGGGGGGGCACATTTTATAACCGCGAGAGGTGCACTTTGTTCCCCTGAGGAATTCTGGGAGCCCCCAGCCCTCCCCCGGTCCCGCCGCCCCTGTCCACGGGGCTTGTTTGGGATGACTAACCACCATTCCCTTTCGGATTGACCAATATCAATTTTCATCCTGGAAAAAGATTTATTACGTTCCCTGAAAAAATCTTGATTGATTGCTTCAGGCTTTGGTCTTTTTATGCTTTAGGCTGCCATGCCTCATCCACCCTCTCGAAAAAATCTTAGACTTTAACACCCCTTTGAAAAACAATATGCCTTCGGATCCACCACTGTCTTGACCTTTTCCCTAGGGGGGGGGGGGCGAACAGTTTCTAACAGCACATCCATGAACGACCTTTCAAAATAGCGCCCTCATACTTATCATACTTATTATTTTGGGGGAAAGCGCAGGCCGCTTAGGCCACTTCTCCGAATCATTGGCTACGGCCGGGATCAACACGCGAACTGTATGGAAGCCACTGGCTAGCGGCTGCAGCCACCTCCAATAGACTCGTGTGTTATATCCAGCCATAGCCAACCGCAAACTTCCCCCTACATGTATTTTCGATTAACGGCGGCGTATTACCGTAATGCCGCATTTATTATGACTTTACCGTATACAACTCAGGCCAAAAAAATAAAATAAATAGTCGGTCTCTGGTCAGCGCGCGCGTCGATTTTAATCATGCGCTTAAACCTTTTTTTCCCTTCAAATTGTCCGCGGTAGCTACAACAGCGCCCTCTATTGCCGCACCTCCTCAAATTTTTGTACCAAGGCATGGGGAAATTGCACCAAAGCAAATGATGGAGGGCACAAAGGCAAATTATGGAGGACACCATTGTATATGAGAACACAAAAAAAGCAAAAAATAGTACCCACCTTGTCTGTACAATCCAAGTTTGAAAAAAAAAAGCCAAAACAAAAAACAAACAAAAAACTGCGTCGCCGCATCAATTCCGGAACTTTGGTCTGACCAGAGACCGACTATATATTTTTTTTGGCCTTAGGCATAGCTTCTTGAAAACATGGAAGAAACATCGGCATACGCACAACTCAGGAAACTGTGTTTCAGTGTGCAAACTTCAATATTATGACCGTACTCGGACTAGTGTCTAATCAGAATGCCCAGCTGAAAATGTCGCATAAAACTATGGATTTCTGAAATAACTGGGATAGACTGCACAAAAAGGGGATGATCTGCGGTGTTACGCCACCAACCGGTGTTAATGCTTCTTCAGCTTTTTTACCGCTGAGGGCGGTAGTGAAATGTGCTTGTGACAAGACCACACTGTGAATATGACCAAAGATCGTGATAGCGCGCGATCCGGCAAGAATTATACGACACATGTGCAAGACCTGGAGTGCTATAATGTCAATGTGTCCAGACTCCAGATCCATTTTGATCAGTTCCCCCATCTGGTGATGTCCAGCCCCCATCCCTCCAATTCCCCCTCCCCTCAATAGCTAACAGCCAATTTTCCTGGCTACCTTTTTGCCAGAGTGATCTGTCATCATGTTGTGGTCATAATTACCCCATCATAATATTGGGTTGGTGACGTACATCCGTTTGCGTTGCTCAGGCCTATGCAATTTCTTGGACAACAAGATGTCATTAATTTCGTCTCGTGGGTGCAGATCTGTAAATAGGCACAAAATTGCCTACGCGGGTCAAATCACGATTTGCATAACCTAAAATGCTAAGGTATTAGAGCATTTTGAGGGCCGTGAACTTGAGTATATAAGGGTTAAAGCCGTGCAGAGGACTGCAAGCTCGGATTTCTGTGGAATTTGGATGAAATTAGGCCCTAAAATTGCTCTATTTTGCAATGGAGCGCAGGCGTCCATTTCCAAAATGGCGATCGACGCTTTTAGGGGGGATCATCTTTGGATGGAATTTTCTCCCAAAAGTCATATGTTAACCCCCCGAAAATAAACAGAAAATGAAAGATAATGAAATACGCTTTAAGTTGATGTGTGTCTCAAACACTTTGGAGAGTTATGAGTATTTTATATAATTTTTGGAAGTACGCGTAATTATCATTGAGGTCTATGGTAATCGATTTGCAGGTCTGCACCCTTAAAAATGCATGTAATCCGCCCTAAGCGGAAATACCGCTATTGGAATTATTAGTACATGCCTCGTTTTTGCAGCACAGAAACAGGCAGGCGTGTTCTTCTTACCAATAGCCGCCTGAAGCGCATCTTTTCACCCTCTCATGGAAAAAAAAATTCGATTCTTAGTTTCTATAAGTTATTTTTTTCTGTACTATAAACGTTTTTCTTTAATAAAGTCGAAAACGTAATTAATTGAGTGATTTTTTTTCTCAGAACTGACTGCAAAGCACCGACCCTATAACGTTGGTCATGCCCAATTCGTTTTTTGAGCCCGGAATGTACACAGTAGCTTACAACAAGAAAGTAAAGAGGTGGTTAAGATTGTTGTTCACGGATTCTAGGTTTGCGTTAAAATCCCAGTCTTTTTTGTTCAACGTACACACGTACACGCTTCATTCACTTTCTTAAAGTTATGAATTAGCCTATTGCAGTTATGAAGTAAAAAACAACACCGTGCTCAGTCAGTGCAACAATTTGGGCACTACTGCTGGGACTGTTCCACTGATCTCTATATAAAGACTGGATAGCGGATATGCATACAACATTCACACAGTAGACCTTGCATATTGACCAATTCGCCCCCGGTCTCACGAAGATGGCCGCGTATAATAAGAACGTTCTACGCGTAAATACGCGCGCGTTGTATCAACAGTTGACGCGCATTTTGGTCACGTACACGTATTATGATGTTCTAAAAGGGACACAGTTCCGTAGTGATTATTATTTCAAAAACGCCGAAAAAGTGATTTGCCGCATTATAAAAGTAACCACGACGTTAGAAAAACTGTAGTAAACCTTGGTCAGTTGGTCAGTGGTGGTGGCCAAAATATAAGTCAAGTGAACCGCGACGTTACAAAAGAAATCATGCTGTCTATAAAAACGGCAACTTGTCCTTTGTAGATCACCAGCCGGTCTCACCAATATGGCGTCAAATTCGTACATTGTGCGGCTCTTTATTAGCTATCCAGTCTTTATATAGAGATCAGTGGACTGTTCACAAGTCCAAGTAAATCATGTCACCTTCGTACAGGTTTGATGAACGTTTGACTGACTCGGCAGCGGAGGCACGGGCACACCTCGACTCCTCTTGTTTTATTGGTGCTCAACCTTCGGGTCAAATGGATGGAGTGAGTGGGAAAGAGGTTGCGTTAGCCAAGAACGCCTCCTGAAATGGAATGAGCGTGGCTGACAACTGAAACATCGAAACAAAAGTCTTTCAAATGATTTGCTATTCTGTGGTCAACTATTACGAATCAACTACGTGGCAGATTTGGCAATAGTGCCACAGTATTGTCGTGTGGGAGGATTAAACCGAGTGAACAAGATGAACAGTTGGCGAAGGCTCTCGGTAAAGCTCAAGGAAAAGATGTGCGCAACAATTAAAATGTGAACAAATTAGGCCTAATAACTTTGTACATTTTACTCATTCTCGTGACAGAATGAAGCAAAACATTCGAGGAATAGGCCTATTTCGGTGGACATCTTTTTGAGGCCTATACTATAGAAAATGGCGGTCATGGCTGTCAAAATATAGAGGTATTAGAAAGAGAAAAATGACCAAAACAAAGGTATGTCGACGAAATCCACTTAATGTTGATATAAACACAAATATTCCGCCACAACTATATCTTGAGATACATTTTTGTCCGTCCAAATTACCCAGTTATATAAACTCGTCTTGCGAGTCTAGTTTGGGGAGCTCTCAGTATTTAAAAAAAATTTTTTTTTTTAAATTCTTATAGATTATACGGTACAATTATAGCACCATTACTTTAGTAACGTGAACAACAATAAGGTAGTCACCACAAAAACTGAATGATTTTGTGCATACGTTTTTATGTTCTACTTGAACAAGATCCTGCATCAACTACAAAATGTTTTACAATGCTACCGTAAGTACCTTGTAATGACAATTATTACTACCATCAAACTGACATCCAACTAAGAAGTTTGAGGAATTCGACTTCCCCATAATAGTGAATTCATCTCACGTCCAAAGAATTGACAACACCATTTTACTAAGACCACATCTTTTCTATTTTTAGTACTAGATAAAACGTCATTGAGTATATACATCAATACCTAAAAAAACTTAATCCTCTTCGTTCAGTGCAACCATCCGCTTTACTTACGAATATCAGTCTGCATTATCACCATGCTATAGCATGATGAACGATAACAACATCATCATCATTATCATCCAAACACTCATCACAATCATTTCATATTTCCCTGACCCATATTATTGTTTATAATACCACCACAGGACCGAACATCGACGGTATATCGGCACACTCACAGTTTCCAGTTGTGGCAGGAATCTACTAACATTAGTGGCGCTTCTTTAGGGCCGTTACTGTCTGGCTTTAGTTGTATAACGTGAATTCTTGTCTTCCAGCCAATAAGTTGAAATTGAAAAAGTAATAATCCAATAACTAAAAACATGGGCCGATATTTTGTTCGGTTGATGGCTCATTCAAAAGCGGGTAACTTTTGTATTGCTAGAAAAATAGCAATTTAGAAAAGGAATCTATTTTTTCGGGATGAAACTCGAAAAATAACACGAGGAATGCATCTTGAAAGCATCTAAATTAAGCACCAACACCCCAGCACAAGTGCAACACGTTAACATTATCACCACCAACGCCATGACGACACCATCACCTTTTCGTCCCTTTCACCACATCACCACCCTAATCATCTCCACTAAAACCGCCGGTGCATTCACATCACGATCACTGCATCATGGATTTCATCCGACGTACATGTATTCTCTACTCCAAAGCTTTAGAACTCGTCAACAGGTGTGGTAGGCGTTCTTGCCTCCTCTATCTCAAAAACACCTTCTTCGTCTTCATCCTCGCTACCTGCTTCTCGCCCCCGGCCCTTCCTCCCCGCCCTACGTCTCTCAATGATCACCACATACAACCTGTACACCTGGAGCAAGAATAGGATGCCATTCTTGGCCGTAAAGAATATCATTGTCTGGCCGAAATTCTGGACAGTAAACATGATGTAGAGTCTCATGGTCAGATAGGGCCCGTCCTGCATGATAACACTGACCATCAGCGCCCACATCTCCGTCTCGCAGCAGGTGGCGATGCTGGTGATGGGATTTATGGACGGGCTTGGCCCGACCACGCGGGATTTCTTCTGTTTGGTGGCCGTCAACCCAAGGGTGAATTGTAGCAGACTCCATGCCCAGATACCCAGGATGATGTAGATCAGGAGGTAGTTGCAGGCCGTCTCCTCTAGCTTGACCGTCTCCGTCACAAACTCCAACATGTCGGCCGCCATGCCGGTCAGGGCCAGCAGGAGCTGCGACAGTTGGTCGCGTGTGAGGGCGCCCTTTGGACCCAGCCAACGTCCGCCGATGAGGACTAGCATCATCGTTTGTTGGAACACGAGCGCGTAATGTCGGGCGTAGTCGTACGTCGTCTGTAAAGAAAAAAACATACAACAAAATGAACCTTCAGCCATTAATAGTATATGATTGCATTGCAGCCGGGAATGGGCAATCTTAAATTCCGAAAGGAGGTTATGGGGGACAAAAATCGGCTACAATGGAAATTGCGACAACCTTTTTACATTTTGATGTAATTTAAGTCTGGGGGTATTCGTTTATTCTGTACGTCACTTTGCGAAATTCTCAATATTCCCCAAGCTGCCCCATAATGTTGATTCAGGGACGAGTAACTTACGTCACGCTCCATTTGGCAGATTATAACTGTAGGGACTACTCAAGTTTCATGAGTGGGAACTGCTAATGGACGACATCAATTGATACAAGCTAATGACATCTTATGGGGGGGGGGGATGCGAGAGCGGTCATGTGGCAATTTTCAGGAAATGTTTGTTGAATAATTTATATGACAAAGTTCAGTGGACGTTCTTAACATGTCCTTGCGATGCTGAAAAGTTCCTTCGACGTATTTCTCCTGCCGAAAGAGGAAAAACGCAGGTCAGTTCGTTTAGTCGGCCAGTTCGTGTATTCGATACCAAATCGAGTCCGACGAATCCGAGTCACCTCTCCCGAGTCCGAGTCATACAGGTCTAGTCCAAGTCCGAGTCGAGAGTAACAAAGGTCGAGTCCGAGTCCGAGTCACGAGTCACTTTTAATACAAGCCAGCTGCACGTGTGTATGTAAGGTACTTAATGCGTTTCGCCTGCACAGCACTGGCTATATCGCTTGCTTACAGGAAAAGAACGTCTTCAAAATAACTTGCAATGATATTGATGAAAGAAAATAAGAGAGTTGCGGTAATTTCCAGTCTCGAGTCACGCAGGTCGAGTCCGAGTCCAAGTCCGAGTCTGCAGGGTCGAGTCCGAGTCTGAGTCATTTGTCATCGTGACTCGAGTCCCAGTCCGAGTCACGAGACATACACTTCTGCCATCCTCTACCGTTTTTAAAATTTAAGCCTAGAATATTATTTTTTATTGAGGAAACTAGAACCGGTCTATGTCACCCTTCCCACATTAAGGTCGCGTCCGAATCTATATTGTCCGAGCTAATGTCTATAGGTCTATATCAGTGGGCACAATCACGCTGGGAGCTCGTAAGGCGTTTTGTTCCAGTTTGATCCCGTCTTCCGTGGCACGCATTTTATCCTCAAATATAAACGAAGGAACCTCAAGCACCCTACATGTCGCGCCCTCGTTATTTCTCAAGCCCTACGAATAAACCCCCCACTCTTTTCGTATATACCTGATCGAGTACTCCGTTCGACAGATCGTCCCCGCCGTCCTCCACGTAGAGAATACTACCATTCTGACTGACACAAGCGTCGTTGAAGTCGACAAAACAGCGTCCGGTGTCGGACAAGTCTAGCCGGAAGTGACGATAGTCCATGGCGTAGGATTCCAAGAGTACAATGGGAGGGACGATCCAGAGCAAGTAGAGGAACACGCTCGGCAGAAACCTGTATAATAGTGACACAAGAGAGAAAATGAGATAAACGGGAAAAAGCATCGAGATCGATAGAATTACTTCCTTACCAGGGAGACCCATCTAGTAGAGTCCGTTTCGACTCACTGGATATGTGATATGGGTGCATGCCTGCATGTATCATCCCACTCTAAAAAGCCCCGGGTCAGATTGGACCCGGAATCAGGGTCCGATTTCATTCTCTTCTGGGTCAAAATGCAGAGTTGTATAATGACTCGAGTCAATTACTCTACTCGAATCCGACTCGAGTCACAATTGTTGGTAACTGACTCGACTCGACTCCAGTCACTGCGATCAAATGACTCGACTCGAATCTCTCATCAAAAGACCAAGACTTGACTCGACTCGAGTCGAAGGCTTATAACACTCGAGTCCCTTCCAAAACATATTACGTTTGCGATGACTTACGGAACATTTTATGTTCGCGTACTTCGCGTAACCGTCAAGTTGTGGCCGCTTGCTTCTCGCGTACAAAAATATACGCCATATCAAGGGCGGATCCAGATCACAATTTTTTGGGGGGGGGGGGGTATTTTTTTTTGGGTCCCCCAAAAAGTGGATCCAAAAAATTACGGCGTGGGGTTCGGGGCCCGCTTAAGGGCCCCGAATTTTGTTTTGGATTCTAGATGCTCTGTGGTGCGATCTGAGGCAATTTCTGAACCCTTTTTTCTGATTTTTTTTGGGGAAAAGATGGTGGTGTACGCAGTGCCGGCCTTTAATTGTGTTGTCACTTTAAAAAGGTGGGTTTTTTTGGGGGGGGGGGCATGGCCCCCGTTGGCCCCCCCCCCCCTGGTTCCGCCCTTGCGCCGTATGACGGACTCGACTCCCACCTCCTTGTTTTATCATGTAGGCCTAGTTCACAAACTACTATCCCGGAAGCAGACTTTTAACGCATTTCCCAATTCTTGGGCGATTTCTTAAGCCCCTGATGGAACTCCTACCAAATTTATGTCCTGCTTTCAAAAAAAAAACAACAATTAACAATATTTCTATATGTAATCAGAAACAGTTTCATTTGTTGCAATTTAGTTTGACATCGTCAAAATAGTGTATAAATTATTCCAGACCCGAAGCCAAGCCAGACATGAAACGAAGTTTCACTTTATGTTATTAGTTTACGTGGATCTTTCGATAGATCTTTCGTGCTCCTTCTTCCTTCTGTAATTTATTAGGTGTTCAAACATCAGTGACTCGAATTGACTCGAGCGTAAATTGACTCGACTCGACTCGATTCCACTCGGGCCACACACTATATGACTCGACTCGACTCGACTCGACTGTCTTGAACATATGACTCGACTCGACTCACGTCCTTAAAATGACTCGACTCGACTCACAAAATTCAGTGACTCGTTACAACTCTCACAAAATGACACTTTATGATGTCAAAATTATACTTTCCCGGGTCCAGTCGATAGTAGCCGGTAAAGTGACCTACAGAACTTGCCATTTTGTCCCGGGTTCAACTTGAAAGAGTGCATGTCGCATATCGGCGTGTCTTGGTCTCAAGGAGGCATTCTCAACTCACTTTTTGGCTTCTTCTTGTTTATCTTTAAAGATCATTAGTGAGGAAGAAACATTTCTCACAACATGTATGATTATGCTGGGTTGTTTACTCGGAAGCACTTGTAAAAACTCGCCGAGTGCAGCCGTGTGCTATGGTCATCTCAAGGAGACGAGCAGAGAGCATACCGTTTCTGACGTCAATATAACCGGTTCAATGATGTCTGTACTACACACAACTCTCAAAAATAAGGCATGGCGCCACCGCCAAGCACCAATTTCCACCATCCATCAAGTCCTATTTAACACCTAAGCCAAAAAAGGCGATCTTATTTGCAAGATAACGTTATCATGGCATATTGATTTCTAATTATAATGATTGATTTCTAATGATTTCTAATTAAAATGGAATGCATCGGCGAGTTATGCTATATCTTTCCAAGAAAAAAGAACATTATAAAAGAAAATTCTACTCGTATTTTGTCTCTATTTCAGTCATCAATCAAGCTACGCATAAAATGCCATATGTATGGCAACGCGAAGTCACCTGTTAAACTAATGCACGGGGGAAAATTAAAAATAAAACCTCACAAATGCAGATGGGGCATTTGGGTAGAACAGGCGTGAATTTCTGATGTTACTATCAAAGTTTACAAGGCCATTCCTCGTTATTTTGTTCGAACGAGGTATTAATCTTGAAGTGCAGAATTCAATCATTCTATTGCTTGCAATCTTACAGATTTAGCGCAGGTCTACAAATTAATTGTTTTTTGACGGAAGAACGGGGGCTTAAATACTTATCCTTGGGTATTTCATTATAACTAAGGGTTCAAATCCTACAAGATGGACTGAAGACGACAACACAACGTGGAATAGTCAGAAATTAATACAGGCTAGACATATTACATCTATGCACTCTAAACAATATTAGTCGGACTTGAATAGAAACCAGATAAATTTGACCAGCCATTCAGGGTCAGCTGGGTGCAACTGAAAATCAGTAAATCTGATGACTAGATTTTTCCAGTCAAAATTGAAAAATAGTTATGCAAATTACTAAAATTGTAGTCAAATCCAACTATTTTTTTTTTCTAGTCGTAGTATGGAACTTTGCATGTTTAACTAAATTCCTAGTCAATTTTCAATAACTAGGAAAACCAGTCAATATTTTGACTAAGTTGTTTTTAGAGCGTAGCCGGGTTATGGAGTTAGCTCAGCGTAAGCATGATGAGTGGCAGATAGACGAAAGGGGGTTTCGTGGGCTTAATTCACCTTTCGGGCTGTCAAAAAAACCCAGGAAATAGTGCAGAAAAACACAGAAAATGACTGCTAAATCCCCATTTTGGCAGCTAACCCCCCCCCCCTTCTTGATCCAAACCTGGATCCGCCCCTGATAACCATGCATACCACTTGCTGTCAATAATTGCATGCATGTTGTGGAAAAATGACGCTGAGTTTTAGGCCAAAAAAAAAAAAAATAAGTCGGTCTCTGGTCAGCGCGCGCGTCGATTTTAATCATGCGCGTCAATCTTTTTTTCCCCAAAAATGTTCCGCTGTAGCTCCAACAGCGCCCTCTATTGCCGCACCTCCTCAATTTTTTTTTTATCAAAGAGCACCAAGGAATGGGAAACTGCACCAAGGCAAATGATCGAGAGCACCAAGGCAAATTATGGAGGACACCAATGTACATGAGGACACCAAAAAAGCAAAATAGTACCCCACCTTGTCTGTACAATCCAAGCTTGAAGAAAACAAAAAAAGCAAAAAAACCCCAAAAAACCGCGTCCCCGCGTCAATTCCGGAACTTCGGTCTGACCAGAGACCGAATATTTTTTTTTTTTGGCCTTACTGTACTAGTTTAGTACATTTTACTTGAATATAGTGGTGGGTTTTAAAACGATGACAGCACAGTCCAATCACGGAGGAAGGAAAACTGATCCAATGGTAGTTGAGTGGCTGTGTTGTCTGTCGGCAACCGAATGGCTGACGCCATGTAGCCCTTTTCCCATGTAATTATCATGGTGCTTAAAGCTAGCAGAGCAACGGAGTTTCCATTGAATACTGTAATGTAATTTTTCTAATGTAGTCCTTAAATGCACATATATGTGTCCCATTTAACCTTATTTTCAATTTTCATTTTGCCATTATTTAAGGGCATTTTGGTGCCTTCTTGGTTTTTATGCTAATGAAAATTTGCATATTCATGAGCAAAAGTGTGATGTCATTTCAGGCAGAAAAGTTAATGTTACAGCTTTTTCAGCACAAAAAAATTGCCAGAATTTTGGATATTTTGCTGTCGTAAATTTGTGTGTGGGTGATTTGTTGTTGTTTCAGTACATGAAAGTAGGCCAACGAGCAAAGTTTTGTCACAAAACGTTTTCAATAAGCAAATTCTGGGTTCGCAATTGGAACAGAAAACCTTTCAACTGGACAGTGTCTTCATATTAACCAAAAAAGGGATGTCAAGTTGTTTTCATGCATTTAAGAGGAGTAGAACGTTGCACAAAATATTTTCCTAAATAAAATTCACGTCATGGGCCCTTTAAGTAAACGTCCCAATTATGTTAAAGGTAACATTCACCCGAATTCACTAATTTGAAGATAGCCAACATTACTAATCATATTGCGAAAGTCTTGGGGACAGAAAATCCCTTTAATGTAGACCTACAATGGTGAAATCCCTGTTCGTTCACAACTGTCGCGGCAGCTTTCTTTTACCGAGCCTAAACGAATTTCGAACACATGGGCATGTAGTGAATGATCCAAAACTGTCAGCGTTAGACCTGCGCCGCATAATCGTGCATACCAAGCGAGTGACAATTCAATAATTATGGTATCTCAGCCTCAGGTTCCTCCATAACGAGAGCGTGCGGTTTTAAGCAACATTTTCGAAAAGAAACATACGTGACTTGAATCAAGACTAACACTCTAATTAACGAATTAACGGTTGAGATTTTGATCAAGACTAACGCTCTAATTAACGATTCGATTTTGAGGACCACAATTTTGCAGCCACATATTCCTTCCTGTGATTGAAAGTTACATGAAAACCTCAAATTATTTTGTTTAGTGACCGCGCCATGGCCTGGCCTTTCACCGCTGTGGCCCCAGTTCGACTCCCGGCCCCACAAGTACGTATGCGTAGAGTTGTTTGTAGATTCTCTCCCGTGCCACGAGGGTCTTTCTCCGGGTTCGAGGGTTTTCCTCCCTCCGCAAAAATCAACACTTTCGATCTTCGGCTGTGCTCCGTGGTCATCGTATGGCGGCTGCCAAAGGTGCCTTCACATGCCTTCTGCTCGACTACGTTGTAGCCGCGTCCGTCGCAATCATTCAGTTTCTGCTGCAAGTTAGTTGACGATTAGGTAAAGTTTACAGCATTCTACTTTCAAGATTCCCAATTATTATTATTATAATTTCGTGGGAAGTTTTAGAGCCCAAAACGGCTCATACTAGACAAAAAAAAGTACTTTTAAGGCGGAATCTGATATTGAAAGGAACAACTATCTTTATGCATTGTGAATGAATGCGAAATTACTTGCAAAAGAACCCATCGAAATTATCGGAATTTGGCTGTTAATCCTTAAATACTTTGAGCATGTTTCCCCTGAATACCCTCAAATTAAATTAATTCACTGTATCTTAGCTATATATGAAATCGCAACATACACATTGGAATGATCTTCATAAATTTGCAGTTAAAATCTTCAATTCACAACATAACTGCCTAATTAGTACCTGTCTCACATTGTTCTCTGTCCGTAATTCCTGCCTTTATACAATGCTTTGCAGATGGTGAACTGCAATCGCATACTTTGGTAATTAAGCGGCACTTATGTTACATATAAGCGGTTCAAACACTTTTTTTTAACATCGTAATGCAATCTACTTGGCATGTTGCGGCCACCGTAATATTTGTGCCTTGTCTAGAATTCTACAACTTCTCTATAGGCCTGATATGGGTCAAATTTCTCATGTCAAACGTGAAAAAGGTACATGTTTGTTCAATAAAAAAGGACTTAATTTCAAAACCACATATTAAATAAAAGTATAGGGCCTACGTAAATATACAATTGTGAAACCTGGAATAGGAATTATGCAGAAAGGTTATTTACATGCAAGCCGAAATGAGTTTTGCCAAGGTACTGAACCGTTAATTAATACATGTAGGCCTACTAGAGTATATCCTCTACTCGTTTTCGACGATTGTAGTTTTTTGGACAACTTCTGGGAATGAGTGCTACTGAGGAAGCAATTAAAGGTTATTTGCAGATTTCGTAAACGTTCAGTTGCTATATAAACGAGCCTGAGTTTGAAAATGAATCATGCTATTGGAGCGCTGAACACTTTTTAGTTTCAATCCTGCTGTAAATTCCAGTGGAATCATACTCGAGCGGCGACAACTATGTGGTAGATTACAAGACTACACAGTGTGTTCCCTCCCGTTGTTCAACATGTTGATAGAGAGGTGTCAGATGATCTAGAGGAGACAGTGAACGATGATAAACGACACGAGGGAACATTCCTCGGGCGGCCATCAAAACTCAACTTTCTAAATTAACCGGCTTGGTATTACATGCATCACTGGTCGCCATTTGGGTTTCACTGCCAGCGATTAATTCGCCAGGCAAAGCTATTTGTTTTCGTCCGAGTCTTTTCCAATTGTTGTAGTCGTGTTAAGTGACTATAAAATTATTCATGATGGCCAACAGCTCATAATGTATAGACATGCAAACACAAATTTAGTCGTTGAAAGCAACTATTCTAATCGGTCACAGCTCTGAAACATCTGGTTATGTTTCTATAATTATGCATCCACAGAAAAGTGTTCTACTTAATATGTAATTGTCATCGCGAATGATTAAATGTTGGAATACAATTTGTCCGTATATGCCTATACAGGGTGAGTAAAAACAAAACGAAACCCAATGGCAGGACCAATTTTTAAATGCAGTCTTGCCTGTATATAGCACTTTCAAAATCTAGGATATGAAAGCCAAGCAATTCTTTTAGTACAAGAATCATTCACACAACTCTTTCAATTTTCAAGTTACGAAATTTTGAACACAAACATCGTTAGAAATTTCCGTCCACGGATCACAAACACATTAAGTAATCGTTCTTTCAGCAAAACGAAACAGTTCTCATAGGGATGCATTTGAAGTGTTTTTGTTTTGCTGAAAACCACTTACCTTTTTTTGTGATCCGTGGACAAAACTTTAAAACGGTGTTTGTTTTCCAAATTCCTTAACTTAAAAAGCACATAAGTGATTTGAATGATTCTTGTACTACAACAAAGCTCATTGATTGGGCTTTCATATATCCTTGATTTTGAAAGTGCTACCGGCATTCTTCATTCAAACATTTGTCCTGCCATTTGGGTTTCGTTTGTTTTTACGCACCTTCATTATTTAAAAGGAAGAAAAGAACACAGAAGCGGAAACACCGAAACAGACGGAAGAATAATATATGCTGTATTGAATGTTGTGAATTAAATTAGAAGGCAAGAATTTCTCTTTGTTGCCCTGTCTGTATGTTCACTTTTTTGTGTACCAGGAACCTTTGCTAGAAATGCATCATTCTGGACCACCGAATTCATGAAAATTTACGGACATGTTTACGTCCGGTATATAACCACGGAATAACTTGCTGGTAAAATTGAAAGTGGCATTTGTTTTTCAATCCCAGTTCTCGACAAACCTGCGACAAAATACACTCTCAATGGGACCTCAAAATACACTCTCAAAAGGCCGCTCTTTTTTTCTAATTTTATTCACACTTCATAAAGCTGTGCGGTTCAGGGAAGTCAAAAATAGTCATCTAGATTCCTCTGATCTGCTATTTAATAGCTAAAACAGAGCCTTTAAAAAGACACTTCCTTGGAAAGCGAAACATTACTTATTGTTTTTTTTTGTGGGGGAGGGGGAACATGGGGCGGGGGGCTATGGGAATTTGTGGGGGGTATGTCTGTGCCACCCCCCCCTCCCCTTCGCTACGACACTGGAACCAATACCGTTTATTTAACAGTCGTTTTTTTATGGGGGACACACAGCTGCAAACATTGCAATTTAATTACATGCGGAAATCATGATGCTATAAAAGTATAGTGGCGGTGTGGAAATTATTGCTCCCCCTCTTGATATATATTCGAGTGAAATCCATGGGGTGGAGTGTATATAGATTCTCGGTGATTTTTATGGACCATCAAAAAATACTTTATTAATAAAACGGCGTGCAGAATAACCATCACCTACATGGCGATACCATGTTTTAAAAAAAAAGGCACAGAAGTGATGCCTTTATGACTGTCACTACAGTGCACGCATAATATATCACTGAAACCACTGAGTAAGATTTAAAGGTGGTATCTCCGATTTTCTCACCAAATTGTATTCAATATTACGTTTTAATCCGACCGATATGGAGCCATGTTTTGGACAAAGATTTAAAAAAAGAAGGAACTAAAACGAGACAAATTGGTGCGTTTGAGTGATTTTTGTTTTTAAAAAAGGGCCCCAAGATTTCAAGCAGGCGAGGTGTATCGTGACATTTAAGGATTTTCATTCTAATGATTCAATTACAAAAGCATTTTGTCCATTTTTATTAATGATAATTGTTTCAAAAATGGCTACTCTTTTTCGTTTTATTTGTTGCATTTTAATAACGATGAGGTCCTTATTCCACAATGGCGTGGCTGGGTGCAGAATATGTTTTTACAACTTGCTCCCACTATGTAAGCTTACGTATAAAAAAAATACGCTCCAACGAGCTTCATAATTTTGCTCGTCATAAGCTGACGCGAGTCATATTGAATTTGTGCTGACGAACACTGACACCTATTTGAAAAACCAAAAGCGTCAAAGATTAATGAGTAGGCCTATAGCTCCAATCGTTTTTCAAAAAGGAACATCTGCCTCACAATCCGAGAAGTTTGTAGACTTTACTTGCTCCCCGATTTGAACTTCCTACGAGGAAATGGACAGAAGCTAAGTATATGAGATAACGGGCTCTATCTGTTCTTCAAAACGAAAGGGGCTTTGAATAAGCCAAGTTTGGAATCCTGTTCGTCCAAAGTCATGCGGCTATATGGCAATTTATGAATGACGTTACCAACAACAAATTGAGGAGAAAAAACGTTTGAGAGAAAAATCCCGCTAAATCTTTAGACTGCACCATTCCGATGCTCCAACGCTTTGCAAACTTTATTTGGAAAGCATGAGTAATTTCGAGATTACAAAAATGGCGTTGCTCCTATATGTTGTAAATTGTATCCGTTATGTTAATCTCGAACATAAGTCGTCCCATAATTTATTGGACCTGCGAAGTGAGAACCAAGCTGCATTGCTATTGAGCCAGTAAATGAGATAAGAAAATGCCATTATAATCATTAATAATAGTAATGAGGATTCAGTGCAATCGCACTTTAATGGGAAACATATCGGTAAAATTCCCCCGCGATCAAAATGGCAGAATGTTTAAAACAGAACAGATGTGTCGATTTTGATAGCATCTTTATTTTCCTGAAAAAAAAATCGAGCCAGAAATTTAATAATGACAATAATATTACACTTCAAAATCCACATGAAAGAATGACAAATGCTTTAAGCAAGCCATGAACGTGATATTTAGAACATCGAATAATAATTATACTATAAATATCATTGAAGATGGACTCGCCGTACTATTTGCGAGTTTCACCCCTAATAATAGAGTCCTTTTAAAATTGCCATTTTTTCCAACACAGAAGATATTCATTGCTGAACGAGACATCGAACGGAAAAAGTTGCGGCCCAACATTAAGCCAGTTCTCGCAGTATAGACTGGTTCCTGTCCCTATCAGAATCGATGGTAGGAACCGGGAACCAATCTATTCGCAGGGGGATCTGTTTGTGTTCAAAAGCAAAACCCCCCCCCCCCCCCAAAAAAAAAAAAAAACACCCAAAAGTTTTCATAAAGTTGCCTACAATGGAAAAAACATAACGCTCAGATTAAACAAATAATTTGAAAAACTAACTTTTAAAATAGAATCATAAATTAAAAAAAAAAATCTAATTTTACATTATAGAATTATTAGAAAGGCAAATCTTACCATTTCCACTCTGCGTGCTTGTTCACTTTCAGCGTGACGAAAGTCTCAAGGAGGGACACCGCCACCAGACATTCCGCCAGGAAGAACCACTTGAAGCCCGTGATGTTCACCAGAGCCACCACGGCTAAGGTCCCGTGCGCCCCGAAGAGCAACCTCACGAAGATAGCTTTAGACTTGGATAGAAGGGTCATCCTAGATGCTGGTATTCTACTGCAGTGCTCGGCACATGCAAGTTAAGGTGAGCAAGGGTTGTTGGACACTGAGCTCACTAAACCCCCTGCCTTAGTGTTCGTACTAGGGTTGAGCTGGTACCGAGCGAGCTTTGTGACCGACGCCTCTGCGTGACGCCAGAACGGTATTAAACGCATCGTGTAGCACTCTGAGCGCTAGCGCAGCCTTCATACACACAGCTTCTCAACCGAAACGGATAGTTACGATAGTCAATAAAGGACATTCCTCTTCTTCCGCAGTATCGGTCTCGCAAGCCAGGCAAAATTACTCATAACCGTACATCCTGCGGCCTGAGAACTTTTGAAATTTGGTTTGTACTCACTCGGGGGAAATTGACTACTCGACTAATCTACGAACTTAGGTAATTTGTTCATCAATGGTGCGTGCAAAATGCTATGTACCGGTACCCTTCTGTAGCTCTTGTCTTGCACTAAGTTTCAAGTAAGCCATGTTATCTCTGTACACATTTCATAGATAAACGTTGTGTGACACAGTAAGCTTGATAAAAAACGGCTCATTTAATCCAAATAGTTTAAAGTAATACGTAAATGACGAATGGATACTTCATTGAAAACCCATAGTCCTGAATATCATCAAAGTTTAATGCAGAATAACAACATAATCCAGCTTTGGTAAGTGACTGAATGGCATGCCTGTAAATTAAAAACAACAAAAAAGAAATTTAAAATGCACTGCACAATGGGACATTCTTTTGAGAGTCCAAGAGGAATGTGTCAATGAGTATTGGATGAAAAACTGGTACAAACTGGGCCCAATGTAATGGCTCTGCGTCCCATATTAAAATTAACAAAAATCCACAATAACCATAGCAGCAAATTCCATGCTTACAATTAAACCTATTTCACAGGTTAGCGAGGATTTTTGGCTAAAGAGCAGCGAACATACTGTAAGGATTCTGTGCTAACAGGGTTAGCAAAGAATTCCTTTTTTTGCGTTTGCTGTTAGCACTGAATGGTGATTGTCAGCGTGGAATTCTGTTGTTAGCAGAGACATGAAATTGGGCCCATCAGTTGATGAAAGCTTCACTGCTAAAAATGTGGTTTGGGGATTTAAAATAAAAACTGAACTGCTAACATGTTGAGCAATGCAAAGATGCGACCCTCCAACACAAACAGTCAGAACTCACACGGACATTTTCAGATACAGCCTATAAATAATACAGCGTACAGGCAAAACTTCAGAAATTCAGATTAGGCATTTAAAGCTAAAAATAATACATATTTTTCACTTTCAAGAAAGTTAACTTGTAAATTTACTAAGGAGTTCATTTGGGAAACTTTACCAACAAGTTTCTCGATTTTTAAATAACTGTCCGAGGCCCAAAACTTGGTAACTGAAAATGCCTAGAACTCCTTCAGATTTTGTCCGATTCCCGTATTCTGTACATCATTGGAAAGCTTATTCAATGTCCTTTCCAATGAGCCAAAATCTCACTTTTACAAAATTTGGTCCAAGTGACTGGTTTTGTGCTTGAGTATCGCATCTTTAAACCTACCCCCTCCCCAAAAGTTACACACCAAAAAAAAAAAAAAAAAAAAAAAACGGGATCCATACCCAACAACAATCACAAAAGGGACAACTAAAAATCATATTACCTTAGTTACATGTAAAATACAGTAAAATTAATATTTTTATGAAGTTGCCATAAAAATAACAGGATTTGTGAGGCTTAATCTGATGGTTCTCTTAATTTGCTTTGTACACGTACTGGGGCTCAAGAGAAACGTATTTTTTTTAAAATTTCCCCTCGCATTGACAGTCAAGATTGATGTACTTCCTTAAATGAGAACAATGAAGCTACAAAAATGCACCAACCAAGATGACGTCATTAGTATGGTGCTCCTTGCTGATGTGTATAAACGCCCTCTTCAAATAAAATGCAGGGAAAAAATGCCATGCATTCTTTGCCTAAATAACATAAATTCCCAAATTTTTTGACGATTCTATCACGGCTAGTTCCAACAAAAAATGAAAAGCAATGAAAAGTATTCTACTCTTAGGGGAAAAGAACCAATCTTTACAAAAAGTTTATCTATGAACATGATAACTACAAACTGCTATGTACACAAGATGGAGACCTCACCACACTAGTGTGAATGCTGACACATTGTTTGTACTTTCACGTGGCTTTCAAATGAAGTCTGCATCAAGTTTTTTTTTAAAACAAGGGCAACAGTGTCCATCGCAGAATCGGCCACACCTATCTAAGTAACCGGGTCCGGTATCCTGACTTGTTGGTGTGCTGTGGTGACTATTGTACATCTTGGACTGCTCACTGACCAAAGTCTGCTACCTCAGATCAAGTCAGCAACTAGGGAAGAAATATAGAAAGAATCAAGCATGACAGTCTGTATTGCTACATTCTGGGGGACTGCACACAACTTTAGCCAGTAGCAATACCCCCTCCCCCTCTGTTGTTGACAAATTCAGCTGTGTCATCACTGCAGTCAAAATCAATCAAGTGACTGTGTTTAACTGTTGTGAATTCCCTTGTTAATTTGATATAGCTATGCTTTGACTGGAGGTGATTGATATGCCAGCTGTACCTACCAGTTACCTCTTTTGTCTGTTGATGGAGTTTGACTAGTCACAGTGTTTGCATGAATGTGATCCGATTGTTTATTACAGTCTGTATACAAATGTATAATGTTTATCAGGGAAATGGAAGAAATTTGGACTGTCTGTGACAGATGATCAAACAATAGGACCCTAGTAGTGATATTTTAAGGTTACCGCTAGGTGAGGGCACTTCACATCATTTTTTCCTTTTTGTGCCAACTCTGATTGTTTCGTTTGATGCAATGCATTCAATTGACTGAATCAAATAGTCCTTTGTAGTCACAACAAATGCAGGCGTTGCACATGCCTGTGGAACCTGCCGATGCCCTAGCTTCGCGTAATGAGAACTGCAACGTCAAAAGCTCAGTCTAATGTCCAACAGGACATCAAAACCTTCAGTTATCAAAGGTTACATCGCAGTGATTTTATTTCTCACACCATCATTTACAAACATTATATTTTGTTTTTGGCACGAAATAACAAAACAATTGTTGACTGCTGTGATGTTAGACATTTTTAACCACTCGGGGCGCATAGCACCCTCGGTTTCGCCTTGGGTGCTATGCGCCCGCGGGAGTTCAAAACGTCATATCCCACATCACAGCAGTCAACAACTGTGAAATGAATATGAGATTTGAAGGTTTGCATGGTGGAAAGATACTAAGACAAGATAAGTTTGCGGTAGCACCATGTGAATAAATCTCTTTTGTAAGTATGTGTGGTTCTGAAAAGAACCGGAGGGACTAAACGTATTCCTGTGAAATGAATACTTAAACATTTGGTCACTGTACCCCCCCCCCCCCCCCCCCCCCCAAAAAAAACAACCCAACCGTCCTGCCTGTTACTCCATATAGCACCTGAAGCAACCCAAGCGCTCTAGTATTACACTTGTTACAGGTGCTGATGGGTTAATGCATTTGCACTCACCATTCATGGGCATTTCGTCAATCTGTGTACTGTAATACTGCTCAATATCCCTCAAGATGCGAATGTCGTCACTCTTGACAAAGTTGATGGCCACACCCTTGCGACCATAACGACCTGATCGGCCAATTCTGTAAATCGTGTTGAAATGTTCGAAAAAAATAACAATTTTAGGCAATCCAATGGACAATTACGAATGAAACACTCAATAATGACAAGCACAGTGAAATGCCTACGGCTCAATTCACACAGAATAGACTGTTTGCATTGAGGTGGAGTCAGAGGGCAATGGTTTTGTATCACCTGGATTACTGAATTCGGGCGAATTCACAATGCAGTGCGCCACCAAGATTTTGCAATGGACAGTCCATTTTTCAAGTTTACGGTCGACAAAACATGGCCCATTTGAATGAGTGTCAGTAGACAACTTGAGCTAATTTGTTATAGATTGGGGCATAGCGTTCTGCCGCCTTACAAAAAACACCATATTGATAAAAAGAAAAGAAAAGGGCAAACAGATACTCGAATCATACACTTACGAAACTACTGACCGGAAAAACGAACAATTTCAAAATGTTCCGCGCTGCGAATTTGTCAACCATGTCCCACAATGCACTGGAAAAAATTAACTCTCCGTGGCAAACTCTTGGTGGCGCACTGCATTATGAATCGCCCGAATTGGAATAGCAAAGAACGCCCTCTAGGGCGCTTCTGAGGATCCTTGGGTTTTTCTGAGGAGTCCTTGGGTGCTTTAGAGGAACCCTTGGGTGCTTTTGATGAACCCTTGGGTGCTTTTGATGAACCCTTGGGTGCTTTTGAGGAACCCTTGGGTGCTTTTGAGGAATCCTTGGGTGCTTTTGATGAACCCTTGGGTGCTTCTGAGGAACCCTTGGGTGCTTTTGAGGAACCCTTGGGTGCTTTTGAGGAACCCTTGGGTGCTTTTGAGGAACCCTTGGGTGCTTTTGAGGAACCCTTGGGTGCTTTTGAGGAACCCTTGGGTGCTTTTGAGGAACCCTTGGGTGCTTTTGAGGAACCCTTGGGTGCTTTTGAGGAACCCTTGGGTGCTTTTGAGGAACCCTTGGGTGCTTTTGAGGAACCCTTGGGTGCTTTTGAGGAACCCTTGGATGCTTTAGAGGAACCGTTGGATGCTTTTGAGGAACCCTTGGGTGCTTTTGAGGAACCCTTGGGTGCTTTTGAGCAACCCTTGGGTGCTTTTGAGGAACCCTTGGGTGCTTTTGAGGAACCCTTGGGTGCTTTTGAGGAACCCTTGGGTGCTTTTGAGGAACCCTTGGGCGCTTTTGAGCAACCCTTGGGCGCTTTTGAGCAACCCTTGGGCGCTTTTGAGCAACCCTTGGGCGCTTTTGAGCAACCCTTGGGCGCTTTTGAGCAACCCTTGGGCGCTTTTGAGCAACCCTTGGGCGCTTTTGATGAACCCTTGGGCGCTTTTGAGGAACCCTTGGGTGCTTTTGAGGAACCCTTGGGTGCTTTTGAGGAACCCTTGGGTGCTTTTGAGGAATCCTTGGGTGCTTTTGATGAACCCTTGGGTGCTTTTGAGGAACCCTTGGGTGCTTTACAGGAACCCTTGGGTGCTTTTGAGGAACCCTTGGGTGCTTTTGAGGAACCCTTGGGTGCTTCTGAGGAATCTTTGGGTGCTTTAGAGGAACCCTTGGGTGCTTTTGAGGAACCCTTGGGTGCTTTTGAGGAACCCTTGGATGCTTTTGAGGAATCCTTGGGTGCTTTTGAGGAATTTTTGGTTTCCTTATTATGTAATAGTAATATATAAATATCCATACAGACAGAGATACATATTGCGATTGTTTAGACGCACCGATGGATGTAGAGCTCACGGTTGTTTGGCAGATCATAATTGATGACTAGTGACACCTGCTGCACATCCAGCCCACGGGCCCACACATCTGTGGTGATCAAGACTCGTCTAGGAGAAACAATTTCAATACAACAATTATCTTAACTCCAAATTGCATCCCTGAACAGGGAAGATTTTCCTAATGAGTTCCGATTACTCAAAACTCTGAGCAGACACAAATATTGCTGTTTCTTAACAGTGGAAAAGAAGACCACCATGGCCTGATGTACCACATTCAAGATGTATTAGTGAGTCTTTGAGGTCAGGCAGTGATGCCTGTGTTTTTAAACACAACTTTAAAATTTGCTTCTCTCCACCCAGGCAGGAATATAATGGTGAACGACATGTAAAATCAAGTCACTATTGACTCATTGTCATAATGAACCCACACCAGATTGGGATGCTTACATGACTTTGAATGGACTCCTTAAATAAGTAACCCCAAGGTGGTTACAAAGGGAGAGTTGGGGGAGACCAATGGGAAGGTTTGAATCCAGCTGCTGACCACATGTTGTGTCCTTGGGCAAGCCACTTCACCCCCACTTGCCTCTCTCCACCCATGAGTACAAATGGGTACAGGCATTAGCTGGGGAGTATTAAGGCTGGAATGGCATCCCATCCAGAGGGAATTGAAATATTCTATGTCGTTTAATGCCAGGGAAACCGGAGATAAACCCCAGCCTGACGGGGCGTGCATATTGGCTTGTCACAGATTTTAATTTTTACTGGGGACATTTGAACGCATTCCTAGCAGCGCCTGGCGCTCATGTGAAGAAGTGACGGGTTGCTGCGCATTCAGACTAGAATTATTCACGCATACTTGATGCTATACGTGAGCAAGCCCACTGTGCGTCAAGCCCACTGTGCGTCAAGCCCACTGTGCGTCAAGCCCACTGTGCGTCAAGCCCACTGTGCGTCAAGCCCACTGTGCGTCAAGCCCACTGTGCGTCAAGCCCACTGTGCGTCAAGCCCACTGTGCGTCAAGCCCACTGTGCGTCAAGCCCACTGTGCGTCAAGCCCACTGTGCGTCAAGCCCACTGTTACACCCGAGGTTACAAAGCGTCATCTACTGTTCAAGCACGGAGTCTCTACTTACGTGGCTCCAGACCGGAACTCCTTCATGATTTCATCTCTCTCTTTCTGTGGCATGTCGCCGTGCATGGCGGAGACGGTGAAGTTGGCTTCTCGCATCTTCTCTGTCAGCCAATCAACCTGAGGATTCAGAAGATTGTTACATCATGGTTACGTCAAAGATCAGCCTGCCAATACATGATCTATCTAAGATTCAGATTTTAGATTTAGTTTGTCCATCTAAGCTATTTTATTTCTCCATTCTCATGGAAAAACATGGTCTGCCATAAAAAAAAATGACTGATATAAAAATACAAACTTATTAAAAACAATGAGGGAATAAGAGGTTAATACATAAAGATTAGAAATTAAAAGTATGAACAGATTAAGAGATTACAAAAGGCAATTAAAATCACCGTCAATGATTGTGCACATTCGAAACTATTTCAGGCGAAATAGTTTCACAGGGTATTTGGAACCAGTGCTATCTTTACTTTGAGTAAGGTTTTTTCACTATTAAAACTGGCAGGTACTTTTCCGGGACATTTCGCTCTTTTAAGAGAGTGATAGTCTGTATGATACTGTATTTAATATATTCACTACTCACCTTGCGCTTTGTATTGCAGAAGATAACAGCTTGTGTGATGGTGAGTGTGTCGTACAGGTCACACAGCGTGTCAAACTTCCATTCCTCGCGCTCCACAGCCACAAAGAATTGCTTGATTCCTTCCAACGTCAACTCATCACTACAGCCAAACAAAACATGCACAACATTGAGCCAGAATCTCACAGAAGCAATATTAACCCATTATATAAAACCCGAGTAAATCCTTGTCATTTGATTGGAGGATTATAGGTCACGCGTCATTCATTAATCGAACCACCATTGCATGGTTTACGTCATAACTGTGCATTTTCAGTTCCATTCACCACGCATTTTCGTCCCATCCCTTTTGATCTATTGCATGCAACACGCACGCTACACGCGCACGCGCAGTGGCGCTATACAATCTTTGTGCCATTTAGGCCATATCGTGAGTTATCGCAGTACAAAGCTTACCTTTGAAGTTGATGCAATTGCCTTGATTATTTTCTTTGCATTGTTTTAAGTATTTACAATGTTAAGTTTCATTATTGTCCATGATTTGACTTTTAAACCTTTGTTGGCCTTGAACAAGCTGAAAAATTGTAGTCGATATGATACAATTTTTGTGAGTTTTGTTTGTTCTTGAAGTGTTATCCTCCAATCGAATGACAAAGATCTACTTGGATGTTTAATATACAAAACAAATAATGAATGTTTTGCATCCGTGCAATGGTGAGAATATTTTCATGAGTTAAAAGATGGAATGTTCCATTCAACTCGGCGTCGCCTAGTTGAATGGAACATTCAATCTTTTACCTCATGAAAATATTTTCACCATTGGGTCATTCCGTGTCAAATCAACACGCTTTTGGACCCGACCCTCACAGATTGAAACAATTTTTGGTGTGATGATTGGCCTATATGAGAAACCCCCAGAACTGAATTTTTTTTGTAAATTGACTCGTTAGTTTTTGAGATACGGGTCAACGAACTTTTGACTAATTAGCATGACCTCCGAACTTTAAATACTTGTATCTCAAAAACTATAGCGCCTACAAAGCCAAGTTGAACATCATATTAAAGTTCTTTGAATGGCCTCCATTTCATAAAATAAAACCAAAATCGTAGCATGAAGTGCAGAGAAAATGCGTAAAAAAATGACCTTTGACCTCGAATTACAAAAAACAATATGCTTCAAATTTTGTAATTTTTTTTCAAATGTTAGTTCATGATGTCAGCAACAATCTTAAAAAAAAATTGGGATGGGCGCTCTGAAAGTTTTTAAGTTATGATTTTTTGAAGAAAGCCTGTCCATGAAAAAGTATGCATAATATTAAATGAACATGTACATGTACATAACATGTAAAATGTACAGGTATACTTGTACTGTGTACATGTACATGTGCACATTTTACCTGTGCATCATGTTTGCCCTTTACAACCGTATAGTCTCAACTCATGTAAATAGGCTGCATCTCCCTACCTCTAGACAGTATTGTGTGCTTTTATGCAGTTTAAGATTAGATGGGCAAGTTTCAATCAAATTCAACAAAACCCCAAAGTGTATTACTTGGTGTCACAAAGCTTTAACTATTGACACTGACCAGAGCAATACAACACTGATTAAGTCTTTCATTTGGACCAGTGATTGTCTCTTTATGGCCTTGGAAAAGAAAACAATGGATGTTTGGTATATGGAGAAATCTTAACACCTGTGCATTTGTGCACAGTTTGGTCCATCAGTTAGTCAGTATAGTGGTTAGAGTGCTCAGAAGAACAGCATGTCTACTGCGAAAGAGCAACACCCTCGATTGAAAAGTTTGAAGAATACGTCATGTTGTGACCCATTTAAATGTCACAGCAAGAGAAAAACTGTTGGTTTGAGAGAGGTGTCTGAGAGGTTTGTAGTTGAGCACCCCAGCCTCAATCTTTCTCGTGCACAAACTCTCTGCACTGGATGTCGTAAAAGTTGTCAAAGTTGCCACCAGAATTAACAATTTTGACATCGGGAAGTTCTGGTGAGACCACTGATTCTGAAGTACCAGGACCTTCAAGATCACCGACACATAGAGATGTTTTTGTTTCACCCAATGTGGATGTAGACATTGTCAATCAGTCTTTGACGATAATTGGTGAATCCCCAATCAAGAGCAAGAAAAAATCTACAGGAAGCTATATTGAAAGTAAAGTGAAGAAAATTGAGTCAACAATCAAGAACAGGCTTGAAACTGCAACAGGTAAACAGTTCCAAGATGATGAGTGTGAGATGATAAGTCAGTTGAAGGAAAAGTTTCACTCACTGACCAGGACAAGTGAACAAGTTCAAGTTTTGACTGTGTTACCTACGAGCTGGAGCATCCAAAAAATTACAGAGGAATTTGGGGCATCAAATTATATGGCCAGAAAAGCTAAAAAACTGGTGAAGGAACAGGGAATACTAGCCATTCCAAACCCAGCAGATTGGCATTTTTTTGCAACCTCCCACGGGAAAGGCCCATCTGATGGAATTGGAGGAACTGTTAAACGCCTTGCAGCAAGAGCTAGTCTTCAGCGACCTTTGGATCAGCAGATTATGACCCCATGGCAGCTGTATGAATTTGCTACTTCTCAGATAAAGAGTATTGACTTCGCTTTTGCAACAACAGAGCAATACAAGAATGAAGCGGATATTCTTAGGCAAAGATTCCAAATTGCACGTACCATTCCAGGAACACAAAAGCTGCACTGTTTTTGTCCGATGTCTAAAGACAAAATTAAGGTGCGTGATTTTTCCTCCTCCTCAGACTCAAGGGAGGAACCAGTTTGTCTCCAAGTCCATGGACAAGCTGCATGTATTGATTTTGCAGATATCAAGGGGTATGTTACAGTGATGTATGACTGTTACTGGTGGCTAGCATGTGTTCAGGAGATCCTTCCAGCATCCCAAGAAGTGGAACTGAGTTTCCTTCATCCCCATGGGCCATCTCCATCTTTCAAGTTCCCCTATCGACCAGACACACTTGTAATTCACGGCATGGATGTACTAACAGCAGTGGAACCGGTCACTGAAACAGGACGCGTATACAAGATCTCCGCCGAGGAGATGAACACTGCAACACAGACTTTGGTTGAGCGAAAAATGAAAGTAACGTAGACCGGTAAAACATATTTTTTAAAAGTAATTTTGTTCTGCCGTTAATATATATGTGGAACTATACAGTTGTAAAGGGCAAACATGATGCACAGGTAAAATGTGCACATGTACATGTACACAGTACAAGTATACCTGTACATTTACATGTTATGTACATGTACATGTTCATTTAATATTATGCATACTTTTTCATGGACAGGCTTTCTTCAAAAAATCATAACTTAAAAACTTTCAGAGCGCCCATCCCAATTTTTTTTTAAGATTGTTGCTGACATCATAAACTAACATTTGAAAAAAAATTACAAAATTTGAAGCATATTGTTTTTTGTAATTCAAGGTCAAAGGTCATTTTTTTACGCATTTTCTCTGCACTTCATGCTACGATTTTGGTTTTATTTTATGAAATGGAGGCCATTCAAAGAACTTTAATATGATGTACAACTTGGCTTTGTAGGCGCTATAGTTTTTGAGATACAAGTATTTAAAGTTCGGAGGTCATGCTAATTAGTCAAAAGTTCGTTGACCCGTATCTCAAAAACTAACGAGTCAATTTACAAAAAAAATTCAGTTCTGGGGGTTTCTCATATAGGCCAATCATCACACCAAATATTGTTTCAATCTGTGAGGGTCGGGTCCAAAAGCGTGTTGATTTGACACGGAATGACCCCATTGCACTCATAAATATTCATTATTTGTTTCTTAGCACATGTATTACATTGTACTACACTGTATCTTTTCATTGATTAATCCATACAAATCATAGCGTTCTGAGGCAGTTTGGAGCAGTGTAAGGAGTATTAGGCAGGGGGATTGGGGTGGGTTTAAAATGATCATCACTTGTGCATTAACTCTCATTCTGGCTCGGTTCCCTTTCCACAGTTGGGTGGGCGGAGAGACTGCATTGGAAAGATTGATCTACTTGAGAGCAATTGCAGTCTTATGAAAGGAAGTGTAATGTCCGTGACGGAGCCAATTATTGATTGGATCATCTCCTAAATACTCCACGTGGGAGTTTATACAGGAGACCAGAAACACCGGGGCAAACCCCTTCTCTTAGCGATAAGTGTTTACTGGGTTCTTTTACGTGCATTGGATTACACAACACACGGGACCTACGGCTTTACGTCCCATCCGAAGGACTAAGCAATAATGGTTATGTGCCGTGTTCAAGGGCACAAGTGTCCCCCGGCGGGCTCGAACCCACGCCACTGTTGCCTCTGAAACACCAGTGCATGAGTCCGGTGTTCTTAACCGCTTGGCCACGACACTCCATTAACCGTATCTAATTAATGATTCAAAGAAAGGATTCAAAACTGCTAGTATGAAACTTATGCCAACATGTGAATTTGGGATGATTCAGAAAGCATCCTAGAACAATAGCCAAGGAGGGTAGGGTTCAGCAAAAATATGATTAACCCTAAATCCCTAGTGTGATTTACTCATCCTAACAGATCCCAACAAGCCCTGGTGTTGGAGTTTGGCTGGTTGGGGATTGTTAGGGTTAAGGGACTGCTTACCGCTTGACCAGGATACGGATGGGTTCAGTCATGAACTTTGTGGTCATCTCTAAGATTTCATGAGGCAGCGTGGCACTGAAGAGCAGGACTTGAGTGGCAGGAGGGAGGTAACGATAAACGTCATAGATCTGCTCCTTGAAACCTGCCGGAATAAAAGATAACCAGAAAACCAATGGTAGACAGAGGCTGTTAACTGGTGCACTGGTGGAGATCAAAGGTCTGCTAGACTTGATTCCAGACTGCAATTTAACCCATTATCACCTGTACTCCATTGTATTACACTGTATTTATTCACGAATAAATTCATAAACCATAGAGTGCTTAGGCATTAACTATGACCCCCTGGAGTGGTTACTTGGAACCTTCCTCACTCCTGCAAATTCCAACACCACATGGTAAACTCTACACCCAAACTGTTGGACTCTGATTATTGGTGGTATGCCTAACCCCATGTGAGGCATAATCAGTTTACTAGTGCAGTACCCACTCTAACAGATTCCAACAAACCCTGGTGTTGAAGTTTGACTGGATGGGGATTGTTAGGATTAATACAGGGAGTAATAGGCAGTTTTGGGCGGTAAAGGGACTAATATTGACTACAGCTCATATACAATTTTTTGTTCTGTATGAAATCATGGTCTTGATAATTTCAAAGATTTCAAGCCCACATTTTTCTGTTTTCTGAAAATAAACCACCAATCTGCACAGTGCCCAATCTACTTTGCTGTAGTTGGCGTTTGAAATTGTCCCTCTACAACACATCTACAATGTCTTATTTTTTATTTTTAAATTTTTTACTGTAGATGAATAGTTCTAGATTTGAACACAGAAACTAAACACTTGGAATTTTACAAGAACTATGCCAAAATTGTTTAATCCATCACAAAGATTCATCTGAAATGTGATGACTTGAAATATTGATATTATTTTTTTTCATCTAAATGATACACATTGAAAATTTGTATCTTCTTTGGACATCAGGCGTAAGATTTGCAAAAACTCTTTATGTTCTGACCTTTATTGAGCATTTCGTCAGCTTCGTCTAGGATCAGCATCTTGATGGAGCGAGTTCGCAGATTCCGTCTTTTGATCATGTCTGGTGCAAAACATGCCAGTTAAGGGAATCATAATTCGTTCTTGTAACTGCCTGGCAAAGTCAGAAATAGTCTGACAAATCTTTCATCTGATACTGCTGTTTAATAAGGGAATAAACGTGTGCTCCGGAGGTTTTTATCACTCTGTTTAATACCACTTAGAGTCTGGGTGCTGATAATTACCCTCGCCTCCGGCTCGGGTAATTATCAGCACCCAGACTCTAAGTGGTATTAAACAGAGTGATAAATACCGACCGAGCACACATTTATTCCCATTCATAAATACCTTTTCCGTAAAAAAAGATCAAACAATTCGTTCAAAAAATCCTGATTTTGTTCAGCAAGTTCACTTCATGCTTTTTGAAACATCCCTCTAGAAAAATAATGGAATATTCAGCTGGCGAGTAAGATGTAAACAACCCTTTTATGGAGATTGACGCGCGCGTAGCATGTTCTGCGCGACATGGACGCGATGTCGCGCAGAACGCACCTGGGGCGTTGCGTTTTGAATTTAGAACTATAAAATTTTGACTCACTGGTAGTGTTGCGCATGCCTACGTGAGGATTGTGAACGTTCAACCAATGAAACGGTAAGAGGCACTGGATTTTTAGGAGTCCACATTTTATGTGACACTGGAAAAGTGTTTAAGACCAGCTAGCCATGTCTTTATCATCCGTTTAAGACCGGCCACGTGACGGGCTCTCGACCAATAGGAATAGCTAAACTGTCTGAGGTATTTATGAATTATGTTTTAAAGTTTAGATCAACTTAACGCAACTGATAACCCCATATTTAAGGTAGGTATATGTAGGATCAATTGGTTTCTGTGCATTTTTCTTTTGTTTGAAGCAACAAAATTGCTCAAAATTGCTCAAAATGAGGAGCACACATACTATGCTGGTGTACTGTGTAATAAATTACATGACATAATAGCTTTCAAAAAGTGGCAATTGTTAAGGGTTGAATTGAATACCACATCCGAATACATTGTTATTTAGCGCCCTCTACGATACTTTTATGACACGTAAGCAGGTATATAATTATTTGTTTCCCCAAGTTTTGGCGAGCAGTGCGATAGCTCAGTCGATACAGGGTCGTGATTTTGCACCGCGTGGTTGCGGGTTCGAAACACCGTTTTGCACCCAATTTTTTTTCTCTTCTAACCTGAGGCTTCGGAGAATTTTTTTAAAAGGGAAATAAAGTCCGAATTTCAAAACGTTTGAATTCATTTTTTTTCTAATTTTATATTTTCTTCTCATGTTTTTTGAAAAGTTAAGTCCAAAACGCCATAGCGTACACCCATATGCAGATGACACCGTTTTGCACCCAATTTTTTTTCTCTTCTAACCTGAGGCTGCGGATAATTTTTTTAAAAAGGGAAATAAAGTCCGAATTTCAAAACATTCGAATTCATTTTTTTTCTAATTTTATATTTTCTTCTCATGTTTTTTGAAAAGTTAAGTCCAAAACGCCATAGCGTACACCCATATGCAGATGTCGTTTGGGAGAAAATATTTGCGGCCAGCCCAGTGTCCTGTTAGTACCTACCTCACTCACTGACTGACCGACTGCCATGTCAGATGGGCAGTGCTATTGTACAGGATTACCCCTAACAAAGAATAGGCTACATCCGACCCATCGTGTAACAAGATGCATGAAAAGACTTCCAGTGAAATAGCCATTCTGAATCGATTCAATAGAATGCGCATTGTGAGACTAACTTTACTAGGCTTGCCAAGCCCTAACCCCCAACAGGTTTTCTCTACGCACTGCCAAATGCAACCAAATGCAACTTGGCTGAAATAGAACCCTGCTAAATGCAACAAATTGCAACAGTGGATTCTGTTGCATTGTGCAGTGAACCCATATGCAACTTGGCTGAAATAGAACCCTGCTAAATGCAACAAATTGCAACAGTGGATTCTGTTGCATTGTGCAGTGAACCCATTGCATACCAGCCTTGGCACCAAGCAGTAACCCTGCTAAATGCAACCAAATGCAACAGTGGATTCTGTTGCACGGTGCAGTGAACCCATTGCATACCAGCCTTGGCACCAAGCAGTTACCCTGCTAAATGCAACCAAATGCAACAGTGGATTCTGTTCGTTCACCTTTGGAATTTGAGCAGTTACCCTGCTAAATGCAACCAACTGCAACAGTGGATTCTGTTGTATTGCCTTGGCACTATGAGCAGTTACCCTGCTAAATGCAACAAGTTGCAACAAGCACAGGGGCTTGAGTTGCCTGCTAAATGCAACAGTATGCAACAACTTTTTACCAGTGCTGCTTTCTGTTGCATTTAGCAGGGTTAGGGCTAGTGCAGTTTTCAGTTTGTCCTCTTCTAAACAGACATGTATTTTTACAATAGTACTACGTTTTAAATATGCCACATGGAGGGGCAAGCTGCTACAATTAGAAACTCTTCGCCAATGACGGTATTATTTGTTGCAAAGGATACCAAAGACTCTGCCAGGCGTTCCCGACACGACGTGTTGGCCAAAGTCCAGCTTACGGATGTCTTCGCCGATACTCGTCCCTCCGATGCAGGAGTGGCATAAGACGCTCATGTAGTCACCGAGAGCCAGAATAACCTAGAACAGTCCAAAGTATCAACACGGATCCTCTCCATTAAAAGGCACTCTCAGAAGTTATAGCTGATTTGAGGCTTTGCATGTCGGAGAATACAAGGCCAAGAAAACAGGCACAGTTTTCCCAAGGTTTCCCCACCCATCCTAGAAAATCTTGTTATTCGGAATTTTTTTTAAAAATTTTGCAGACATCGTCTTGGAATAATTTATTTGTTTCATATTTTGTTGGTTGGTCTACAGTGTGCTCTTGCTGTGCGCCATGCAGTGAACCCTATAAACAGCGCAGCCTAATTAAGCAGTTTGAAGATAACATCATGTGAAGTGTCTACCTCAAAAAGAGAAATGTGGTTCCGAGAAAAACAGGAGGTATTCATTTGATGTATTGATCAGTACTCTCCGACTTTGTCTGACAGTTATCACAAATATGTCACATGATGGTCAAACTGTTGATATTAATACATTTTGTAATAATAATTTGATGCTTATAGAGCACTTTATACCAAAGGTCTCAAAGCGCTTTACAATTATTACCCCTGTTCGTCATGGCGTGAGACCAGTTTTTGCAGCAGCTCGAGATCAGCGCATTCTAGTCTCTACCTTCAAAGGTACCCCATTTATACTCCTGGGTGGAGAGAGGCAATTGTAGTGAAGTATCTTGCCCAAGAACGCAACCACCATGTCCCCCGTCAGGGTTCGAACCCATGCACTACGGCGCGCAGGTCAAACACCGTAAGCATAAGGACCACAGCGCTCCACAATCAAAGCATAACAGTCAAAGCATGCTGACTGGAAAGTTGAGTATAAAACTACCTGTTTGTTCTTAGAATCACAGTTATTTTTCAAGTTGGTCACTCCATGAGGCGTATCTGCAAATGTCTTCGTAGTTAATCGCATTGGGGAGATTTGAACTTCTCCAAATCTAGGTTGATACCCCTCCCTCTCTGGCTGGCAAATTCAACACAGCCATCCCAGCATTAAAACTCAATTGAGTGACTGTTTGTAACAGCTAAATGCTCCCTGCCACCAAAAAGCAGGATTGACTGGCTGCATAGCTGCCAGCTTTTCAAAATCCCAATTAGTAATCAACCTGCGCGGTCATTTTCAACTGCTCGTTTTATCAAAAGCTTTACCAACATCGAGTACAGGTACATAGTTTATATGTACACATACATGTGCATACCCTTCTTCTTGTGAATAATAATGTACTGTAGGCCAAAAGATAATATAAAAATAAAAAAATTAAAAAAAAAAAAAAAAAATTAAAATTAATTTTGTTTTAATATCTGTATTTGTTTGTTGAAGTCAAATAAATAATAACAATAATAACACGTGCGCATATTTTTTTTGAGATGCATGCTATCGATGTGGAGTTTCGAGTTCGTATCAATGTTTACACACAATGATTTAGGGCCACCGTATGTAATAGAAATATCCCGCCAACATACCTTGCAAACGCATGCTGATTTATCTTTTCTGGACGTTGTGACAAACTCAAACTCTATTACCAATTATTCCAACCATACTCTTATTAAATTCCATGATTAAAATCTCGCACTGATGGGTCTCATCCCGGCAATAAGCGACCATATGTGCTCACGATCGTCACTGAAAAGTACTCACATACAGTACACACAACCACACATCCACCAACCTCGTCCCCAGTGATTACTTTATTTCCAACCGCGTTTCCAATAGTAAACCCTGGATAGGAAACTTTCTTCCTGTATCCTGATTGGATACCGCAATTGGCTAGTAATGGATTTTTATCGTGTACTTGGTGCTATATATTCACAACGTGCAGTACGTGTTTTCGCGATCATTCGTCCACGCCTTCTCAAAAATACTAATTTCCTTTCCAATTTGCTCATATTAATATGAAAAATGATACTGCATGTTGTCTCGATAAGATCGTAACAGTTTGATTTCAAAAATCGTGTTTTTGTAACTCACGCCGTGCTCGCGCTGCTACGAATTGACTCTGTTTTTACCCCAGACACCGCATACAAAAACAAACGCTAATGTGTAACGCATATCCAGGCACCAGACTGTTCCTCATTTGCATACGTCTGCAAAAATCTTGCACATGCAAATGATCCAATACCAGGGTGAGAGAGCAGGTAGTGGTGGGCGCGTACTGCTCGACACCCTGGGTACGAGGTTGCACATCCACGAGATGCACACAAATGACACACCATTGAAAAATAGTTTTAGTCTGGTCCTCAAGTACTCCACTGCGCACACTGCATTGATGTCTATCAGGTGCTTGACTGCATTCTTATTAGACTTGTCACCAGTCCATCCATTATCGTGACATTTCGCCAGAAGTTTTCGGTCAAAAACGATACTTTACAAGTATATTATTTTTTTCGTTAGGTAGAAAATGGGAAATTCGTAATGTTTTAGTGGCAAATCGTATGTTCGTAATTTAACAAACAATTCGTAATAATTACGAAAATTTCGTAACAGTTGGCAGCTATGTGGCTGTGATTGTTATGAAACCTGATATCGCTTTGCTTTGACTTCAGGTAATTGATAAGCATGCTGTGAGTCCAAGTTACTTGCTTTTGTCTGTTGATGGAATGTGACTAGTCACAGTGCCTACAAGAAATAAGATCCGACTGTTGGTGACTAGCCCGTGTATAAGCTATGGCAGGGGAAGTGGATTGAATTTCTGACTGTCTGTGACTGCTCAAACAGTAGGAGGGTTTTAATCATAGTGGTATTGTAAAGCAGCCATCAAAATTACGCAGGTACAAAAATAAGGGAATAACAGTGTGAGGATCCGGTCTTCACTGCGTGATAATGACTGGGTGTGGGGGTGACCGCTGTTAATGGACCGAGACGAATGTTCATGGGCCACAGCTATAACGACGTAAACTCAACAGAAACTGCTGCCGTAGCGAAACAAATTACAACAATGTTTTCATATCTTTACCTGATGGAGGAAGCTGAAATCTCGTTTACACATTCCTTGTGTCCGGAATTACAAAGATGCTTGGTTTAGGAAAGGTAAATATGTCGGTGGGTGAAGTGTTCAAAGAAAATAAATTGAAGATCTACGCTTTCGTCGTAAACATCCTCAGTATATACCGCACTGCTGTACGATGTCGTTTCAAAACTTCCTTACGCGTGTGCACGCATCCCTAGCAACAGTGTTGCGTACGCGCGCGTCAGTCTCACGCGATGGGGGTTGAGCGCATGTGCAGTGCTGTATTGTTACAAGCTACCGCAGGACTGTTACTATATTTTGACCAATCATTGGCTTGCATGGGGCTGAACGGGACTGGATCAATGCTGGTTCAGGGGCCATTTATTCGCTTGATCTTTGAAGCCGGTCCATTATCACCGTTAATGCCCGGCCACGTGATCGAGTCTCGACCAATCAGAAACCATCAACTCTCCAAGGTATTTATTAATGGTCAATAATATTACAAGCACGATATGACTGATGTTGACTCTGAATACAATGTGGATGAAAGTAGAGGTGACAAACAGAATATAACTTTGTCTCTTACCTTCTGAATCTGTACGGCCAGTTCACGGGTTGGCGACAGAATGAGGGCTTGTGTTTCTCGAATCTGAGCACAATGTACAAGAAAAGCTGAGTGAAAAGGTGACTGGTCTTAACTGGTTTCCCGAGCTCCCAGCTTTAGTCCAGAGGAAAATTAGTCACGATATGCCTGTACAAGGAAAGTACATGTAGGTGTGGGAAGAAAACATGCTCGGATATTTCTGAGGAAAGCCCAGGCAATCAAGAAGGGACCGACTGAACCTATCCACATGGCACAATGGTAGGATTGAACCTTGGTCACAGAGACTAGAAGACAAGGAAAGCATCACAGGGCCAGCCTGACTTCAGTCAGCTCTGTGGTCCCCTGTGTTTTGGCCATAAAATGGTCCAATCAAAACAAAGGGGCTTAGATACAGCAGCAGAAGATACTTAGCCCAAAGCCTCAAAGGAAAGTTGAGGTTTTGAATGGTGGAGTAACAGTATGGGGCTTAGGATGTGTAAAGACCATGTAATTACATTAACCAAAACTCCCAGGGCATTTTTGCTAAGATGCAACCTCAATCCTGCAAAATCCTCCGACTGCCTCCATGTAAAAATTGCAAACAGCCTCAATCCTCCCAAATCCTCCGTTATTTCTTGAATGTGGTCCTTGGAGGGGTGACGACTGCCACTCCTGTAAAATCCTCCAGCAATCACTGTCAATATGTTGAGGCAGAGCCAGTGACATCCTGGAGCAGTGCGGAGGATTTCAAGTATAATCTAGGCCTAAATGTATGCACAGCTGAGCATAAACAACACAAGGTACGGTCAATGACCTTGAAACATTTTTGCAATATAGCCTCAATCCTGCAAAAATCCTCCATTTAGCAAAGAGGATTTTGGAGGGTTTAAGGAAGGTTAGGGTTAGGGTTAATTTTTATAAACGTCCCACTCGATAAGCCTCCAGGAAATTTACTTTCAAATATAACAAAAAAAAAAATATTTTGTCTACATGGTTTTGTGAAATTGAAGGCCACTAACAACCAATGAAAACCAATGTGATATGTTATGTATAGGAAACAGACAAACCTGGGTGTCTAAGCATTGAAGAACTGAGATGGAGAATGTTGCCGTCTTTCCTGTACCAGACTGGGCTCTGTTTGTCAAAAACAAAATGCAGCAGCAATGGCACCATTAATATTTGTTTCTACAAATTAGATAAAAAAATCAATGCTGATATTAAGTCAGTTCGGTATGTCAACTGTGCATGTGCACAGTGATATGAGTCACGGGTCATTCAGGATAATCGAACGCTCATGGAAGGCGCATGAATGCGCAAGGAGATGGTCGCATGTTACTTGGGCATTAATTACAAGCAAAATGGGCGTTCATGTAACATCGCCTAACATCGTGTCAGCGATTTTATCCTGAATGACCCTTTGAACTGGAGCACGTTTTGGCGCTGTGACCGTAAACATGTTTCTGGTTCGCGGCCGTTTTGGCCCTTCGGTTACACTGAAATGACGTCATTGTTTCGACCAAAGTTGAACCGAGGTTTCCGGTCGGTTCACTTATGTTTCAAGATGGCGGAAAGGTAAACAAGCTTAGCAGACAACGTTATTTTTTACCATAAATGGGGTTTAAATAGTGGGTTTTACCTTCAATTGGTACGAAAGTTGATACAGAATATCAGGCCTACTCTTTTTAGAACTTTAGGGAAACGCTATAAAAAAAACCTCCCACTTTTGCTTTGAATGTTATTGTTAATCATGTCCGGTCGCCGCGTGATTTTTTTGGGTTGTGTGCAGTCCGGTAGGCAGTAACATGACGTCATGTACAATTTTCCGGTCAGTCGTTTTCGCGGTGCACAGGAAACATGTTTCAGGTCACGGCTGTGACGTCAGAAACATGTTCCAGTTCAAGGGCCGCCTTCATCGCGAGATACCGAACTGGCTTATTACCTACATCTAGCAGTTTGTGTAATTGGCCGTTAATTTTTAATGTTTGAGGGCGCTGTGACGATGTTGTTTTGTGTGTAAACCGATGAGAATCCAAAGTTATTGACGTAAATTTACATATTGCTACAGCATAAAAACACATTCTTGCAATCTTTATTGCTCTGATTGAAGTCAAGTTACATACATCTTTAATTGCCCTCATGGATTCTTTGTCAGCATACAAAACAGTACTAGTGATAACTCAATCTTGTGCCAATCAGCCAGTGTTCCAAAGTGTTGCGGAGCCAGTGTTCAAAATGTTCCCCAGGTCGTGACAGTGCATAGTGCAACGACATATAAGCTGTTCAAGTATCAGTGCTACTTACTGTGCGATGACATCTCGCCCACTCACTATAGGCTTGATGGCTCTTTGTTGAATGGCCGAGGGCTTCTCAAAACCTGTGAAATATTCAGAATCAAAAAATCACCAAATTCAAGACACATTCACTCAATCATTTGCACTTCTCCCCCCCCCCCGGAACTTCTAGTAATGACTTTTGCAAGGGTAGGCCTAAGTCTCAAACTAAAAAGCATGATGAAGGTTTTGAGAAAACAGTAGAAGAGATGGGGTACGCTCAAAAGTCCGACACCTCATAGGTCCGACGCCTCATAAGTCCGAAATTTCGGACTAATGAGGCATCGGACTTATGAGGCATCGGACTTAAAGAGGCATACAATTTCTTTATTCCACCTCATAGGTCCGACGCCGCATAAGTCCGATGCCTCATAGCTCCGACACCTCATAAGTCCGAAACAGCATTTGTCCATTGTCAGACTTGTTGACATTGTGACATTGTCGGAGGCGTCAGACCTATTAGGCGGAATTTATGCCTCATTAGTCCGACGCCTCATAAGTCCGAAACAGCATTTGTCCATTGTCGGACTTGTCGACATTGTCGGAGGTGTCGGACCTATGAGGCGGAATTTATGCCTCATTAGGACGCCTCATAATGGGGCGTCGGACCTTTGAGGCGTCAGACTTATGATACGGCCCCGAAGAGATAGACAGAGTGAGTAAAAAAAATCCCTTTTGATACATCCTTGTCTCCCACAAAAATGGGAAAGGTTACCAGTTTTTTCTCTTCAGCCATCATTCCTTCTGGGTATTGACCACAGTCAGTAAAAGTTTCACTGATATTCAGCCATGCATGAAAAGGTTACAGGCTTTCTTTGTGACTACCCCAAAACACTACCAACACAATGTTTATAACAACACCTTGGCCACAATGGGCCTTTGGACAATTCTGTAACCTTAGATAGGCCTAGGTTCTTTGGATAGATTCCCATATCTGGCCATCACTTGTCACCCTGTGCATAAACCGTATGAGACTGGTCTGAAAATGTCTAAGTGTTTTCTCAGTAAATACTTCAATATTTTCCCTGCTAAATTTTGCTTTTAAGGACATATTATCACTTTCTGATGGCTGATAGCCCACTGAAGGGAACAATTAGTGATGGCCAGATATGGCAATCTTTTTGTTCTGTTTCAAGTCAATCATTAGCTTCGTGAATGACTGCTGAATGGTGTGAGGTACTGGCATGTACGTGGAATCTTGGGTGGGAAATAGAGGTGAAAACGGAGAATTTTTGTGAGGCCATTCTGGAAGGGTCTCTTAAGCGGTCATACTAATAAGTGTCAACACAGCGTCAACACACACAGAATCGTCAACACAGCATCAACACAGCGTCAACACCTCCAAAACGCATTTAAATTGCCAAAACCAGTGTTCAAACAGTACAGTATGAGCAGAAATAAAATTTTGGCTCAAAATCAATAGGATAAACGTCTGAAAATTGTAATTTTCTGTTCAAGAAAATTGGCTCTAAGTGCAGCGCCAAAATCGGCAGCCAGGGTTGCTACGGGGGCAGCGCAAACGATACCATTACGCAAAAGGGGTAATATCATTATACAATAAATCAACAGAGGGCGGTCGTTACGTGTGAATCTGTATACGACATGAAGTCCAAGCTCGGTGCAAAGGCAAGATGGCCGACAACGGCAGTGCTGCGTCGGATCATTTTTTAGCGTGAAAAAAACTCCATTTTCGTAAACGAAATGTAACCTCTGACCCACCGAAAATATCTTTAAGTCTAAACTTTAAAGTTCTATGCCTTTTTTGTCAATTTAGGATGCATTTTGGCAGTGTTGACGGTGTATTAGTACGACCCCTCTTAAGACCACATTTTCACGCCGCAGTTATGTCTCCAGCGTTACATGTGAAATCCTGATGAGCATGTAAGCTGGAGAAGCTACGTACGTACATAATTCAGCGATCATATAGTGTAGCCTAGGCCCGGTTCCTATAAGGGAACAAAATCCACTTTAAAATTATCAGACCTACCAACATGACCAAACTAGTTGGCGACATTCTCAATAAACACGTATGTCATAGATAGAGGTAGCCCCACTAGTGTGGCCGTCGGTATGCTGCGCTGAACCTCTGGCCACACACCGTGGTACCGCGTGCTACTGAGGACGAAGTTTCTTAAAATCTGCGGTCCGTTTCTTACATTCTCAGTTTCTTACTTTCTTATGGTTGTATTCTATGATGTCTCACCTATCACTTCTGGGATGCTTAGGTCTAATGATATTCCATTTTCCGAGATATTCTTCAATCTTTCTGGAGCCCATATCAATTTGCACTCGTGAAACGTTTGGTGGTGAAGGCAGCCATTTTGAATGTGACAAGAGATGACCTCAAGCTGTGACGTCGCGTTTATGCAAATTGCTTGTCGAGCGCGCGAGGGCGCGAGTTGCAAATGCGACGGCTGTTTCCTGTGCCATAGATCCTGAATAGAGATCAGTGCACGTGGCCCCCTGACGATAAATGCATGGTACAGGAAACAGCCGTCGCATTTGCAACTCGCGCCCTCGGCCTCGCGCGCGCTCGACAAGCAATTTGCATAAACGCGACGTCACAGCTTGAGGTCATCTCTTGTCACTCAAAATGGCTGCCATCACAACCAGACGTTTCACGAGTGCAAATTGATATGGGCTCCAGAAAGATTGAAGAATATCTCGGAAAATGGAATATCATTAGACCTAAGCATCCCAGAAGTGATAGGTGAGACATCATAGAATACAACCATAAGAAAGTAAGAAACTGAGAATGTAAGAAACGGACCGCAGATTTTAAGAAACTTCGTCCTCAGTAGCACGCGGTACCACGGTGTGTGGCCAGAGGTTCAGCGCAGCATACCGACGGCCACACTAGTGGGGCTAAGATAGAGGGTAGGATTTTGACATTTTGAGGGAAATTTGGGGGTAAAATGATGATGGCAGTGCGGCGACAACACGCAACCCGAAAAAAAAAAATTGTGATTTCTACCCCAAGAAACTGTTCAAAATTGCAAAACAGGTGTCATTAGAATTGAGCAAAGTCTGCTTTTGATTGTAAAGGTGATTTTTTAGCAATAAAAAACATTTTTGACTCTAGTTTGATTAAACCAAAACAGGCATGACAGGGGCCGTACACTATACACGATCACATTAACTATGAACAAAAAAGTTGGGATCATTATAAAAACCACTTCCCACATACCGCGATAATAGGGAGTCCACCTCCGTTCGCACACTCCGCGCATGTCTATTTTCACAGGCATCGTACACGGAATAGACCACACCATGGTCGGATTTTTTATATTAATTTAAAAAGGAAGAGTTATACAGCACAAAAGACAGGAAAATTCAGGAAGGTTAGTGGGCAATCTCTATTCCGAACGAGAAACGTGATAAGTACCGCGATAATAGGGCAACCCATCCTAAATGGGCGAAGTGGTAAATGGCAAAGTGGTTGTGGGCGAAGTGGAAAATGGGCGAAGCTTAGGCCGTGTCCGAAACGGGCTTCCAGAGCTACGGCTACGTCTATTGTCAGCCCGTCTCTGCGTATTTCTAATGGAGCGAAGACCTAGACCTAGCTCTAGACAACAGATTCGGATGCAGCCTTAGTGACCGACACCCAAAAAATTATCACGGATTGAATGCAGCATGCAATATGCATCGTCACCGACTATTTCTTTGCTCAACCGTTTGCGAGTAAAAATTTACCGTAAGCATATATGCCCTTGACGAGATCCTCTCGGAGGTTCATAGCATCGAATGTTGGTGTTACATCGACACTCTCGCTTGTTTCAAAGTGCATAGTGGTCGCCTCTTGGGACAAAACTCTCCTTGTGGACGCCATGCTGCAGCCGGTGTGATGAACATGTAATGCAACCTCGTTCTCGGGTTACTTTCACATTAAAGCGCGCTAGCAACTAGTGGTAGCGTACCGGTGCACGCTATGGGGTCGAAGTTGAAGTTGCGTACTTTGCGTATGTGGAGCACGCCCTCTGTTTGTATTTTGGCGGATGCAAAATCCCAATGGAGAAAAATTTGTGTGGAATGAAGAGATATTGGGAGGGGAGGGGGGGGGGGAACTCAAGAATCGCTTTCGCTAATCTTTCGAGACCCCATGTAGATATTCTTGTACAGCAATAACTGTTTTTTTATTTTATCTTGTTTAGGTAATAATCTTGCGTGAAAACAGGATAACAAGGAGTAGGGAGATTATACTAAAGGAAAGGAAAATTCATGCCGGGGCAAGAGCGTCAATCGCTTTTCAAAAGTGTGTGGGGGGCAGGGGGGGGGGGGGGTACCTGGATGAGCACTAATGGGAGCGCGAAGCGCAAAACCCTAACCACATGGGGTTCGGGGCCCGCTTAAGGGCCCGGACAATGTTGGATTCTAGACGCTCTTTGGTGCGATCTGAGGAAATTTCTGACCATAACCATTTTTTTATCAAAATATCATCTTTTAAATATAATTTTCGAGTTTGGAATAATTGAATCAGCTATTCTGAGCATTATAGTAGGCTACGATTTTTATTCGGGGACGAAAAGTGTGTGGGGGGGGGGGGGCAAACGATATGATACCCTCCACACTTTAAAAAAAGGAGGGGGGGGGGCGTCCCCCACGGATTGACGCCCATGTACCGGGGAAAGACAATCAGACAGACGGAAAGACAGAGAAGCGGAAGGTGGAAAGAAGTGCAAGAAGGGAATGGAGAAACAGGAAACTGAGGAGCAGGAGAACTTAGAGAAGAAGAGGCCGCCTTAGTGCGCGTGCAAGGAGTGTCCGGCCGAATACAAACTGAGGCAGAGCCTACATTGTCACGTGGACGGGCATCGTCGCGTAGTGCTAGCTGGCCGGGCCTGTTATGCAAGGATAATTTGCGCCGCGACTACCGGCAGGAACACTCCGAACGATTTGACTAAGTGGATGACATTTCCTTAGAAACTGACGAGGAGCAAGCGACCTGGCAGCTGAGGAGACCAGAAAGGGACAACAAACAGCAACGGAGCGCAGAGCAGCCAGGACAACCCGCCCGAACGAAAGAGACCCAATGCGGAGGCGCCTCACCGACGGTTAAAGGTTCGCTCGAACCAGGTGGACGGTGACTCAGGAACCGCAGGAGAGGTAACAGTTCGCCTCCCCGTTAGAGGCTCACCCAGGAGGAGTCTTAACGAAAAGTAGAGGTTCAACGCAGCCTTTAGGCAGGAGGCAAAGGATCGAGCTGCACATGAGATGGCTGGCTGAGCAGCATGCAACATGGGAAGCCGGGGAAAGCCCGGAAGCCCAGACTCCCACCAGCTGGGCAGAGGAGACCCCCCACACAAATGGACCTCAGCACTGGGCATCGCCCTCGGAGGACGATGCGTGCTTTCTGCAGCCGCATCCCACAGGAAGCTGAAGAGAGGCCTCAAATGCCCCCGGCCCGGCAAGTCTCGACCAGGTGAAGGAAGGCCTAGCGCTCTCCAGTGACGACGCGCCGTCCCAGAGTCAGGCCAAGGACTAGCCCGACCGAATGATGCAGCCCCTGGAGAGCCTGCTAGTGGACGGAAACCTGAAGGCGTCCTGCTGCTATGTGTCAAGATTGAAGAAAGAAGAGTCTGGTTAAGTACGTACTTCTCGTGACTCCGGCGTGCTTGCCGTATAGGAAAATCAAAGTTTGATAAAGTTTTTGTGTCGTATTCTGTCCGTGCGTTCAACAAATTCGATTTTTCTTTCCCTAACGATTTTTAAATTTGTATGCTGTATTCTAACGCAAAACTACATTTTCTGTTATTGGTATCCACAACGCTATAAAGGGCTTTCGGTTTTGGTTGTATCTGTGTACAGACAGATCCGCCCTGATAGCACAGTACATTGTATAGTTCCCGGTCTGTGCATCATTGATGCTATTGTGGCGGTCTTGTGTCGACGATGCCTTGGATATTGCTGTCTGCCGACCCGACGAGCGGCTGTGGGGAAGGCCAGGGGAACAGGTCCGTTTTGGGGCAGTCTACCGCCAGGCGCTCAGGGAACACACTCACTCGCGCTCTCACGCAAACCTCACGAACACACTCGGGGAAGGGTTAACGTCCAATGAATAGATCAGACACTCGGGTATTTAGGGCTTCACTGCTTTATTATAACCACTTGGTGACCCAATAAGATGCGTCCTACTTAGGGGCGTCCTACTAAGGTGTGTCCAACTTAAGTGTAAGAATTGGCCCCTTTCCAATAATCGTCAAGAACTGGAATGCTTCCCGTACCAACCAGATTTCCTAATCCCTGCACTCACCGGAACTAAACCAGTGCTCTTCCTGAGTGAAAGACTGACCACAGCTGTACTACACACGCTTCAGCAACTCCAAGTCTCTGAGCGGGAACTGTGCTACGCTTCGCGCCACAATTTACAGTTTAAGCACACAACGTGAGCAGTGCAATGGGAGAGTGCAATCCATGGACGAGTGAAATGGAAGAGAGTGAGTGCGCGCGCGACACGCGCTTATATACCCGCGCTGGGTACCAACCAGCCACGCAACTCGCGCGCTGTACAACGGACAGAAGTCCGCGTACCAATCAAATAAACTACGGTGAACCTAGCGCGCCAATATTAACTGTTCCGCTACACAGCCGCGCCCCAGGTTTGGTCAGTCCCTTGACCTTAAAAACTGATAACAATAAGGAACAGTTATAAAAACTATAACTCCTAACAAGGTGCTCTGCCACCTTTGACTAACTTAAATAAAGGTTAACTTAATAACAGTCAAAAAATGTCTCATCTGGAATCCTTGTACAAAATAATTTGCTGACCTACTCAGGTCCATATACAAAATAATGGTTCGACCTACTTTAGGTCTTTATACAAAATAATGGTTTGACCTACCTAGGTCCTTATACAAAACTCTCCTTTAGTTTACAAGAAAACAAAACTTTATCAAAACGAAACTTTATATAAAACAGTTCAAAATGCCTCTTCTATTACAAACTTGAACAAGTGTTTAACAATGTTACCAAAATAGATCCTCAACAGTTCAACAAACAGTTCAACAAACAGTTCAACAAAGCCTCTTTAGGTAGTCGTCATCCTTATCGCTTCTAAGGATCCTGTGCAACTCCAGCCAGGAAATCCACGTCGTAGGTGCGCTGCAGTTTGTCCTTGGTCACTTTGTTGCCTTCATGGTACACCTGTCGTGTAGTAGTCTCCATCACGCGGTTGACTCTACCCATCATTGCACTGATGAGATCCTCATCCGAATAAGGTGTGCCGACTGAATCACCATCGGTCTTCATCAACCTGCATAGGCGACCTTCTCCCTGTGATGTTGGACTTGGTGAGGTTTGTTGCTCTGTCGACCTCTTTGCCTTTAGGTGTCTCAAGTAAACGACATCATACTCACGTGTCGTCGAGCCTTGGAGTGTCTTGTCTCCATCTCTGTACAGGTAGGTTTCCTTAACCTCCTTGATCCGGACTGCCTGTCCCGGTAGCAGCCTATCTAGGTGCAGTGGTGTTGACATGATTGGGATGTTCTCTCCCCCCTTAGCGGTGGTTTCCTGACCATCGCGTCGTTTGGCCTCATCCCTCATCAACTCTATCATCGCTCGTGGCTTCCCTCTCGGCGGCATGAGTGGCTCCTCATGGCTGTGGGGTTCCTCTAAATCCATCATCAGCGGAGGGGTAGGCGACAGTGTGATCTCTGGGAGCTCTCCACTCCCGCTGTCACCTAAGATTGCTGCTATTTCCAGCTCCACAGCAACATCTGGTACTTCAACTACTTCCGGCCCCTTCGCTTCTCCTTTCGCCCCCATCTCTGGTGCTACGTTTAAAGCCGACGGCGTCTGAAGAGTAGAGCTCGGCCTTGGCTCATCCGGCTCATCGCGAACACTGGTACTGCTTCGTACCTCCTCCTCCTCAGGTGCACGTGAAACTGTCGATGGCGCCTTCTTCTCTTTGGGACGCTTTCTAGTCACTTCTTCTTCATCTTTCTTGTCCCGGCTACGCTTCTTGGTAGCGGCAGTAGGTCCACTCTCGCTCCGTCCAGCAGAACGCGACTTGACCTCTGGTTGGGAACCTGGTTCATCCCGTTTACCTTTAGGTGACTTTTTGCCCCCTCGGCGATGCCTTTCTGCCTCGCTCCTGGTACGCGCCTCACGCTCCCTGTCCTCATAGGACTCAGCCTTGATCCCATTCACCTCAGCAAGGCAAGACGGATGACAATCTTTATAATGCATCAGCAGATTATCCCGCCGATTGTTCTTGTGTGAACACTGCCGGCACCAATAAAACACTCGTGGCCCATGCTCCACTGTCAGATGTCGGTCCAGACTCCTCCGATGTAGGAACACACTGTGGCATTTCGGACAATCTATTGTCTTCGCCTCGTGTAGGTCCAGTGGAGTCCTCTTCGCTGGCGAGTCTCGACCCATGTTTATCTCCTGACAATGATGAAAAGAAATAAATCTCGTGAGTTTCTCATGGCTAGTTAAAGAACTGGCTCGGGCATTCCGTAGCATGTCCACACACGCATTCTGTTCAACGCTTGGGTAACCCTTATGGTCTGGCCTGTATAGGTTCCTTCCCCCGGCTGCTCCTGCGTACTCATCGCTGCACTTCACCCGTTCTCCATTTACTGTGAGCTCAAGTGTCCTAAAGTTGAGTGACCCGCATGTTGGGTACAAAAAATCCATACCCAGGATTCCATCCATAGAGTGTAAATTTCCGAAGGTCGCGTACACTGGATGTGTGGTTCTTCCCACCTGAAACTCCACCCAGGCGCTACCTAAAGTCACTATCCGCGAACCATCAGCATTTTTAATGCACGAACCCTCATTAGAAAGATGAGGCCTATTCTCAGGTGAGATCTTGTGGTAGAGAGTAGATGACAGAAACGTGTCTGTTGCCCCGGTGTCCACCAGAAGCTTCGCCTGCTGTCCCCTCACCACTGCTGGTACAAACATGCCCCTTTTCACTCTTTCTGCTGTTGCAATTGAATTGGTAATTACATGACCCTTGTCTACTGGTTTGTCTCGTGGACGACGGTCTTGTGGCCCTCTTCTCCTCCCAGCTTTCCCTCGGGCCCTGGGGTCAGCTGCGATCCGTTTCCCGACCCATGTCTCTTTGCTGGCGGCCATTTACAGTCACGAGCGAAATGTCCTTTCCTCTCGCACCTGAAGCACACAATGTCCTCTCTAGGTCGTCTCCTGTAGGAGGTACTCGGAATGCCTTCTGTCATGTTTGGCTTGTCGTTCCCTGCACCTGTAGGTCTCCCTTGCACCAGGTTAGCCACCCACGCTTTTGTCTCTTCTTGAGCTCTTTGTATGGCCTCTGCCATCTGTTTCTGGCTATTTCTTACGAAATCCTCCAGCTTTTCCACGGAAGAGTCATTTTGTCCCTCTAGTACTCGTGCTTGCTTTGGGTTGCGGCTGGGCCTCTGTTGTTCCACCTTGAGGAAACTCTCTGTCGCCATTGCTGCCCTTATAGCCTCATCGAGTGTCTTTGGCTGTGTCCTGAAGATTCCTTCACGAATGGCCTGGTCCTCTATCGCGTCCGAAAAGTGACCTCTCGCTAGGCGATCCTTCCCTTCGTCTGCTATCTCAGGATATGCCAACGTAGCCAACTCCCTGATTGACTGACCTAGCTCCCTCAGTGTTTCCTTTGGTCCCTGTCGTCTGCAACGCAGCTCCATCAAGTGGTTTTCCGACAATTGGCCCGGTCCGAATCTCCTCTCCAGCCTGTCTTTTAATTCTTTGTACGTCATCGTTTGACTACCATCCGGACTGTTTGATAGCACCTTCACCGCTATCCCCTGCAAGCTCGCAGCCAAGAAGACTTTAGCTTGTTCGTCCGTCCACCCGTTAGCGAGTTTGCACGCTTCAAAATGCTGCCAAAAATCCCTCCATACAGTCTTGCCGTTGTACCGATCTGGTACGATATTAGGTCGCTTCAACTCTGCAGGTGACCGGCCCTCTCTCTTCACTTCAACCACCGGCTCTCGCCTATCTAGGCTAGACCTGTCCTCGCCTGAAACTTGCTTTCCTGGCTCTGATGCTCTTCCGGCTGCACCTGCTGAGAAATTTCTCTCCATTGACCACCCTTTTTCTGTATCAGCATTACTCTTGATTTCTTGATGGGACGCTTCTACCGATGTCGAAGATGTGACTGGTGTATTTGTAGGTACCAGTAATGAAGACGATAGTGTAGGGTACCTGGTTCTGGGTTTTGGCGTAGGTCTGCACCTTGGCATAGGTGTTGACGATGATATCAGGCTACTTGATGCATCTCTTACAGTGTCAAGGTATCTGAAACTCGTTGATGGTAACTCCACTTGCGCACCTGCCTCTGCATCCACCTGCCGACTTCCAAGTCGCACCCTTCTCGTCTCCAGTTTGTCTAGCTGTTCATGGAGTTGACCCAATTTTGCCCAGAGCTTCTCAGTCTCAACTTGTAGGCGTTGTTGCTCCTCCGCGTACTGGGAAGTTTCAGCCGCGTCCTCGGTCAGTTCCTCTATTAGTACCGGTCTAGGTTGATTTGCTTGTTTCTTGTCCATGACGTACGCCTATCTGGGTGACTCGTTCCTAGGTAGGTGATTGTTTGCTCGTAGTTCGTGATGGGTTCTGTGTTGTGTAATCCTGGCGCCTATCCCACTTCTGACACCATTTGTGGCGGTCTTGTGTCGACGATGCCTTGGATATTGCTCTCTGCCGACCCGACGAGCGGCTGTGGGGAAGGCCAGGGGAACAGGTCCGTTTTGGGGCAGTCTACCGCCAGGCGCTCAGGGAACACACTCACTCGCGCTCTCACGCAAACCTCACGAACACACTCGGGGAAGGGTTAACGTCCAATGAATAGATCAGACACTCGGGTATTTAGGGCTTCACTGCTTTATTATAACCACTTGGTGACCCAATAAGATGCGTCCTACTTAGGGGCGTCCTACTAAGGTGTGTCCAACTTAAGTGTAAGAATTGGCCCCTTTCCAATAATCGTCAAGAACTGGAATGCTTCCCGTACCAACCAGATTTCCTAATCCCTGCACTCACCGGAACTAAACCAGTGCTCTTCCTGAGTGAAAGACTGACCACAGCTGTACTACACACGCTTCAGCAACTCCAAGTCTCTGAGCGGGAACTGTGCTACGCTTCGCGCCACAATTTACAGCTAAAGCACACAACGTGAGCAGTGCAATGGGAGAGTGCAATCCATGGACGAGTGAAATGGAAGAGAGTGAGTGCGCGCGCGACACGCGCTTATATACCCGCGCCGGGTACCAACCAGCCACGCAACTCGCGTGGCTGGTTGGTACCCGGCGCCAACCAGCCACGCAACTCGCGCGCTGTACAACGGACAGAAGTCCGCGTACCAATCAAATAAACTACGGTGAACCTAGCGCGCCAATATTAACTGTTCCGCTACACTATTAAGGTACATGGGTACCAGCGGTCTGTGCATCATTGATGCTATTAAGCTACTTGGGTACCAGCTCTCCCTTGCAAGAAAAAAAAATAAAATTATTTTCCCGGTTCAAACTTGGACATAAGATAGAATGAACTTCTTTCAGTCTGAGCTGAGTGTTGGTACATTTTTTCCACAGAAATAAAATTCACAATTCGAGAAAAGTTTCACCAGTTAACACCGTCTTTATTTAAATTGAAAATTAAAAGCTGTTCAAATTTAAACTATACACCTACTAGTGCTGGACTGTTTCCCGACCCCCCTTAAAACCTGAAGTCCGAAAGAAAATGGGGACAGGCAACCAGACTAGTGCAAGTTTCCATTTTTTCATTCCGTGCCTTTTGTTCAGGTCGAATTTTTCAAAGCAAAATTGCAATTTGAACGCCGCCATCCTTCCACTATTCAAGCTCGAAAAAATAGCAATTAATTGCCATCATTTTTAACTAAAGCAGAAAAAATATCGATATATATGTAAAAGGGCCCCATTAGGCCCTATGACTTCTGGTCCCTTAGTTGTTGAGTATGATTTGTCGGTCCCTGAATAATATTGGGCCCTGTGTTTTCTAGCCCCATAATTGGGCTAGCGTGGCCTCACCCCCTCAACTATTTGTTATTTTAATCCTCGTAAGTTTTCTAAGTTTAGCCCCAGCTGTTCCTCCAAGACTACATTATTTGTCTTGCAGTTAAGACCCCTACCTTAAAAATGGAATGACCCCATGAGGGTGCAGCGATCGGGGTGGCATCAGCCATAAATTGCTAACGAAAAGCGTCTGCCGTTGTTAGGCAAAGCTAATCCGATTACGTATTTCGACGCTATAACAGAACAGTGAAATTCATGCACCCCCCAAAACATGGCATATTGAACGTTGTGTTTCTCAAAAAATATGCTGTGTGATTGAAATGTTAAAATATAACGGAAGAAGAAATTCTTAACTTCATGTCAGTAAAACAAATCGCCGTCATCGATGCCGAAACGTCAATACTGGTTACTGGTATTGCTGACCTTCAAATCTGGAAGAAATCGTTCGAAAACTTCCCCAAATCTATGTATTTAGATCAGGAATCAGGTATTTCTAGGAATCTACTCAAGTTGTAACTTCACGAGTAGTTAGACACTTATATTATCTAAGAATATTCCGAATTTCAGCTTAATCTGTTGTTGCTAACGTTTGCGTTACACCTTACATCATCTCTGAGGAAAATGTTGACAAGGATTTTTTGCCGACCCACCCACGTGCATTGTTCAGCAAAGCGCCGTATGCGCTACGGTTGACCGATTTCGGCCCGGCAACACAAGACGATGGGCATATTAGCATATTCATCGGGGCGTCACTCGGCGTGACTTGCCGTTGGTCTCAGTTTCAACGCGACCAATGGAAGCCGGTAAAAAGTGTGATAATTATCAATTAATAACTCGTGAAGGAGGCTTTTATGCAAATTTTACTGCTCACCAAAATGGATAGGAACCTTATTAATATTTGTGAGGCTTAAAAAGATTGACAGACATTGCTAACTCCAGTGTTACAACTTTCAAATATGCACATAGCCAGGCCTATTTTTCCAATTTCAACGAAAAGTAATGAACATATCACAACGATTTTTAGCACATACTTGGATCATTATAAGGGAAATAAACCCTGAAATTTGCATGGAGATACGGTCTTATAAACCGGAGAAATTAATTTTCAAAGATTTCGCCCGCCAACGTGAACATGTGTGTGTACAACTTTTCATTCAAAATAAAGTGTTACGTAACCTTTAGAAATCGCCCTTCGCAACTACATTTCTGCTTAATTGGGCTAACATTGCCTCACCACTGCAACTATTTTTATTTTAATCCTCATACATTTTCTAAGTTTAGCCCAGGCTGTTCCTCCAAGACTACATTAAACGCCTGAGAGTGGAATGACCCCATAGGACATGAGGGTGCAGCGATTGGGGTGGATGTGGTCCAGCATGCTTTAATAGTGCTGTATATCATCATCCATTCCAACCGCTGCCTCCTTGTCCCCTCTCCTATTAGCTCGCCAACAATTCCTGGATCTTTGATCCCCTACCCCCTCCCATTAGTAACGTCATATTTGTTGTTCATTCTGGGAATATTCTCCTCTTTAGATTTCCTGTGATTATCATAATATCCGAAGCTTCTCAGGTCAAATGAATAAAAATAGAGACAGTTAACCATGATTTGAGTATTTTGACGTGTTGGCGTTCATGGTTTTAGTCAATGTGGGCAATTTATTTTCCATTCTAAAACGTGGTCCCAATATTTTCTCTCCGTAAACTATTTTACAGTTTTTAAGTTGCACTCAAAGTCATGTATATACAACTTTGTTAGAATATTTTACGGACGGAAAATATCGGAGCCACTTTGTTAGAAGGGTGAAAAAGGTGCCCACATGGACCACAAACCTGAACGCCACATACATTATTACTACTGGTTTATTAAAATCTGTTCATTGCAGCCAAAAGGCTGAATTGTGACACAGATGAACATTAAAAATGAAACTACACAATTTTTTTTATACAATTAAGGCATTAAATTTAAGTGTTCAGGATAAAACCAATAAACCAACCAGCAGTAAGAGAGAGATTTTAAAAGAACATTACACAGAAAACAGGGCAAGACAAGCTTAGCACACAAAAAACCCAAGCCAAACTAGTTTACAAACAAGGAACAAAAACACACACCCAAAAAACAAGACCAAAAACCATACAAGATATACAAAGGATAAACAAACAAACAAACACCCCAACACCCCAACACCCCCAACAAACAAACAAACACCCCCACAGAACAAGCCAAAACACACAAAAAAACACCCAATCAACCAAACAAACACAAAACAAAAACAAAACCAAAGAGGCAAGAGAGAATCAGTAAAAACACACAACCAGGCATAAAAGGGGTTTAAAAAAACAGGTGCTAGTGAGCAGAACGTTTACAAAAACAGAAGAGAGAGGCATACCTTTACATGTTCAAAATGTTGGTAAGGTAAGGAATCGGGCTACTTTTGTATCGGTTGGTTCTGCACCTGATAGTAGTCAAAGAGTCCGAATTCCTAAGGTTATTATTCCTAGATGGAGGCAACCAGTCCCTATGCTCGGTTGAAGACAATAGCCTAATACCAAAGTTCAGAGAAAGCTGTTCAAGTCTCTCAATGAGGGGCGGAATGTTAAGAATCTCACAAATATCTGAGTACGATTTAAATTTACAAAAATCACAAGTAAGAATAATTTTGAATGCCTTCCGTTGCATTTTCTCGAGGCACTCTCTCTGGGATTTAGTGAGACCACAAAACCAGGCTGGTGAGGCGTATTCAAAAGTTGGTCTAACATATTGCAAGTACACAGTTCTCAAGTCGTTAACAGGAATGGTACATTGTTTAAGTTGACGTAAAAAGTACAGTTTTTTGTTAAATGCTTTACACATGTGATCAACCTGAGTATCCCATTTAAGGTTTTCTTGCACATGAATGCCCAGAAGTTTAACACAGTTTGTTTGATTGATGACATTATTACCAATGTGAAAACTAGGCACATCAGGTTGGTGTCTTTGAAAGCAAGAAATCATGACCTGGCATTTTTGGGGATTAAGTCTCATGTGATTTTTTAATGACCAGGAATGCAGACAATCAAGCTGCTGTTGCATACAGCTTGTTTGGTCATTTTTACGATATGTTTGAACCAACGACATATCGTCTACGTATTTGTAGTGGGAAACCTCAGGGGAGCCAGAAACAAAGTCATTTATCATTGCTAAAAAAGCCACCGGCCCTAATTTAGTACCTTGAGGGACTCCAGCATTTGTTAATTCCCAACTAGAAACACTACCATTGTAACGCACAGCTTGACACGGAATAATTGAGGTACGAACACCAAGGTTAAGGAATTTTTCAACAACAATCTGATGGTCAACCCTGTCAAAGGCTTTAGAAAAATCAGTTGCCACTAGCACAGCAGAATGTTGGGGTCTGTCGGTTCCCTTAAAAATATCATCTAATAATTTGACTAGACAATGAGTTGTGGAGAGTCCTTTAAGTGACCCGAATTGACGAATATCAATACAATGTTTGATATCATCTAAAATCCAATTAACAACAAAATCCTCATAAACCTTGGAAAACAAACAAGTGAGCGAAATAGGACGCAGATTATTGATGCTAGGGGGATTGCATTTAGGAACAGGTATAACAAAAGCTTTTTTCCAAATGTCTGGTACAATACCCTCTTGCAATGAACAGTTGATTATTTGGCAGAGAGGGAAGCACAGTTCATAAGAAAATTCTTTTATCACACGTGGCGGAATACAGTCAGGACCACCACTCTTGTTGATGTTTAATTTATTGAGTTTCTTGAAAACGTCCTGTGGAGATACCAATGGTGGTGGCGATTCCATGGGAAGGTATGCTGGTAAGCAAGTAGGATCAAGTTTTGGAATATCATCGGCTGCTGATATAAATTGAAAATTGATGTTATTTGCAATAGTCTCAGGTGATTGCCCAGGTAACGTGTAGCTCCTCTTGCAGTTGTGACCAGTAAGTTTCTTGATATTTTGATGCCATTGTCGTGGGTTGAGTTTCCTTAACTTGCCAACGCTGGAATTATAGAAGACTCGTTTAGCCTGCTTAATAAGTCGAATGGTTTTGTTACGGATTAAGCGCCATAACAAGAGTTTGCCGCTGGAGAAAACCTTTTGTCTTTTGGCGATAAGGGATTTCAGTTCAGGAGTTATCCAAGGTTTGTCGTTTCGATGTGAGGAGATTACCTTGGTCGGGAAAAAGTAATCAATGGCCTTGTTGAGAACATCGTAGAATGCGGAAGTTTTGGATTCTGTTGTGGTTGCAGCTTCAACACCGTCCCAGCTATAGCTTGTGATCCATTGGCCAAAGGCTCGCTGATCTGAGTCTTTGATTGGGCGAACAACTCGTTTATGAATTATGTTTGTGGTTTTAATAGGTTTCAGGGGTTGCCACATAACAGTATTATGGTCGCTCAATCCAAGAGGCGATGATACCTGCGGCTCATGATACAGGTCTTTTAAGTTCGTTAAAATTTTGTCAAGAATGGCTAAACCACGCGTTGCGGTTTTGACGACTTGGAGAAGGCCAGACAAACGGCAGATGATGTTAGTGTCCAGCCTATTGAAATCTCCTAAAAGCATAACAACTGCATTTGGGTATTTGGTTTGAAGTATGTTCAAAGATGACAACAGGTGTTCGGTGAGTAAAGTTTCATATGGAGAGGATGGTGGATGGTAGACGACACAGGCGATAATACCACTCACCGATCTGGGAAGACGATGTGGGCGAGCCCAAATCCACAAGACCTCAAGATCATCTGGAACCTTAATTTCGCTCAAAGTTCTAAACTGGATGCCATCTCGAATATATAGAGCTACCCCTCCACCGCGTTTATTTATACGTGGTTTGTTGATTAGTCCAAAATTTGGAATGGAGAAAACACTTGAGTCAATGTGAGCAGGAAACCATGTTTCAGTAATGGCAGCTATGTCGATATTGTTGGAGTTAAGCATTATCTCAAGTTCGTCAAGGCGTTGAACCAATGATCTGGCATTGATCAGGCAGACAGCAGGAGTACATTGTGGGCTCTTTGTCGAACTGTTTATAAAGTCATTCGTAGGTGCACCAACCTGTACAGAAATCAAGTTCGATTCCACGGAACCACGCCGCCATGTTGGCCTGGAGTTGACGCGAGATTGGCTATTGATGACTTGGATTTTCCTCTGTTTGTTTCTCCCCGCTCTAGTACCACGTTTGAATTTAACTTTGGTAAGTTTGAAGGATTTTAAGGTCTTCCAAACCTCTGTAGAAACATTTGATGTTGACTCACCAATAGTTCTCAAATTTAGAAGTTCTGATCTTGAGTACTGAACACGTTGACGATAGAGCTGTTTGTCGCCATTTTGCGGTGGTCCCAAGTGAAGGAATTTGTGTGCAGAGACATGTGGCTCGGGCGTGGCACGCTGCATACCAGCGACGCTGTTAAGAATGTCTATAGTAAGCGTGATGTTGTACAGCAGTACGAATAGCCCGTACAAAAGCGTGGCCATGATAGTGGTTCGCTGAACCATTGACGATTCCTCAGCCTTTCCGATAAAAAAACGTGCAAACAGTCAAAAATTCTCCAAACGGGAGGTCACAAACATGGACGAGTAGATACAAAACACGACGGCTGACACAAAGAACACGTAAAAACGGGGCTAAAAGTAATGAAAAATCAACAAACGTGGATAAAAACATACATACTAAGGTTTTAGCAAAAACGTTCGAGGGAGGAGTCTGCTTCCTCCAACGGTAAGTAGATATTATTTGCAGTGCGATATTATACAAATAAAGAATATTTATGAGTACAATGGTAAGAATAATTTCATGAGCTGACATATGCGGTGACAGGAATGTTCTATTCCACGAGGCGAAGCCGAGTAATATGGAACATTCTATCTGTTCCTGAATGAAATTATTATTTCCATTGCACGAATGTAAAAACATTCTTTAGTTGCATTATACAACACCTGAATAAATCATCGTCGTCTGATTGGTCAGAGCCACCGTCGATCAACGAACCACCAATCACATAACTTGGATTTATTAAGGCGTTGTATATTAATAAGGAAGAACCGCCACTGCTTTTTTGCTCGTGGTTCCTATGAGTACACTTAATCGTCATTTTTCTCCAAGAAACAGTTCCCATTGTCAGGCAAGTCACAGATTGGCTGCATTAGGTCCACTTCAAACGTCGAACCTCTGCCGTGTCTAATTTAATTCATTGCAGTCGACAAAATGGAGGATTTTGTAGGATTGAGGCTATACGGCAACAACGTTGTGGCTAATTTTGGAGGATGCACTGTGTCAAGGTATTAGGCCGGACCTTGTGGTGCTCCAACCCCCCCCCCTCCGGAGATACTGCGAAAAAAATATTTCTGCGAGGAGGTTTTCTCTCCTTCAACAGATGTAATTTTAACAATACGAGGACACAGTTTTCATTGTTTGTTCATTAATCCTACTGCTCCTTTCTCGAGAAAATCATTGTCACAACATCCTGACTATGTCTGCTTTACAGTCAAGAATACCGGTTGGCTGAATATGATGCTCAAAGGAAAGATACAACATTGCAGACATAGAAAAACGAAATGATCATATTATCACAAAATACCTTACTGGATTGTGAGGAATGACAGTCCAAAGCATCCTGTAAAGTTGTGGCTCCTGGTGTGCTGACATTTTCAAGAAAAGCCGACCAGCGTTGGAGAAAACTGGCTTTTTTCAAAAAGTGCTCCTAATTTTTATTCCGCATTTTCTTTGCAATTGATTACACACCTCTGAAGGGGTACAAGCCTGCTAGACGCCTAGACTGATTCTCTGACATTACAAAAATCCCCAAAGTCTATTAATTGCTCCGTTTCATCTTCAATGGGTCAGGGAACCAGACTACAAGAACATGATTGGTTTTCTTGGTTTTCAGCCTTTACGAACCCAAAACGTGAAACAAATCAGTGTAACAATACTTGCTATAGGGCCTAAACATACTAATTCTCAAATCCATTTATTTCTGAAAATTGCAGCAAAAGCAAATGTTGTACATTCCCTTTATACGAATTCGGATTCAAAAAGGCGTTGCGTGTTTCTTTGTACACCTTTGAAACGCCGCCATTGTGTTTTAACGCCAAAACGTAAACGGCCGACAGGCGCATGCCCATTTTAAAACGGGACGTCCCAGTGTGATTCTGATTTGGGACGTGCCAATAATATCGAATGAGGCACGGTGGCTGAAATTCGCCGTTTGAAGCCCTGCCACTCTTCTGCCGCTCAGAGTGTTGGCGCTTGCCCACCGTCTTCAGGTCGTTGTCAAGGACGATCGCTAGTGTGGTACGAAGGCGTCCTCGCCAACCTTCCATGCCTGCTTCTGTGCCGAAGTACTCGTCGATGAATTTCAGAGCAGGTACATCTCTCGGTAGCCACATGACATGGCCAAAGAGTCGCCTGCGTGCTTCAAGGGTCCGGATGCTGAGTGGACCACACTTGCAGCGACGATAGAGTGCCTTTTGGAGATGCGATGTTGCCACCGCATGCCAATGATCTGTCGTAATTAGCTTCGGTGGAATGAGTCCAGTTGGGTCGTTCTGTTTATTTGAGTGAGGCCAAGGTACACATGTCGTAGAGAAGTACAGGGAGCACGAACAAAGTTCCTCACTCATGTGGTGACGCCGTAGCCATAGTGCTTTCATTTTGTGGAATGCCACATTGGCTAGCTACTTACGGTGAGCGACATCTTCACCATCTCCCAACAGTGAGCCGAGCTTCTTCGTCATGCGCCACTCATCTCCTTCACAGTGTACCTGACGCTTCATTGTAGTGTGCTCAGTCTTCGTGGGGTTGACGGTTTGAAACCATTAAAGCAGACTTCCTGGTGCGGTCTGCTCCACTGTGTCGAGAAATTTCTCGCGAGTAGCTCACGAAGTCAATGTTATCATCATGCATATGCTACATCAAGAGGAAGACCACCATCTCTATTGCTTCGCGTCTGAAGTTTTCCACGAAGGTCACGAAAAGCTGCTTCTAGGTAAACCACAAACAGTACTGGAGACAGGCTGTCTCCCTGAGGTGTGCATGGTGGTGTCAAAGGGTTCGCAGGTGCCCTTCTGCAGGCGGGGCGCTAGTGATGTTTCTGCTAAAAGAAGTCGTGTCTAATTCAAATAATTTCAAATTTTGGGCCATTAGTTGACGGCTGAAGTTCGATGTTTGAAACGGGCCTTAGTGCGTCTGTTTAGCGTATGCAGCTTCAATGATGAATAAGGGAATCGAAAGCAATGTCAGTCCAGCATACACGAAGAAGGATATGACGAAAGTCCCCGTCCACTCGTAAATCCAACCTTCAACAAAATAAAAATATGTCAATATCACAAAAAAGTGCGAGAAATACAAGCCTAATCGACAGAAGATATGCGCATGTGTACCGTGTGCAATAGGAAATGACGATAAAGCTGAAACATTGTAACATGACACCAAACGCTATTGATACATCAATGCCAACATGTTATGCTTACACTTTAGACCCAATAAAAAAACGGGCACTCTTCAAAAATATTGGGAGGGGGGGAGCTAAACGCTATTGAAAAAAACAAACAAACAAACAAACAAACAAACAAACAAACAAACATTAATATTTTAAAAAACAAAAAGAATTCGAACCTGACACCAGTCCACCAAGCGCCCCTGCAACTCCAGTAAAGACTCCCTGCCAGCCTAGTATACTAACAAACCGGTCGTCTGTCGAGATGAACCGTAGCATCACATAAACAGCTTGGTACAGCACCGCGTAACTAGCACCTAATAGTCCCGTAACGACTAACAGTCCGATGAACGATCTGACAAAGGCGTCCGCGACGAACAAAACACATATCAGAGCTGCCCCGAAACACGCCCAGAATGTAATGGGCGGTTTCAGGCCGAGCTGTTGTACGAGGGGCGCCAGTACCTGACCAATAACGTCGCCAATCCCGAACGCAGTAGGCAGGAACGACGCCTGAGTGTCACTCAGACCTTGGAATTTTCCATGCGGCACCATGAACACCAGCCAAGCGCTGTATGCAAACGAGGCTGAGCACCTGCCGCAAGCAATCAAAGCAAACCTCACATCGGCAAGCACTTTGAAATCCATCGCCTCCACGAAGCGTTGGCAATACGTTTTTTTTCTCTTTTCTTGTGTGCGTCTTGTATGATTGGGAGCGTCACCTTCTTCCTGCGCGTTTTCTTCTTCATCGAGAACCGACACTTCTTGGTACTGATCAGTGTCTGAAGCTGAATTGGAAGATGGATCCCGTCGCACTAACAAGGCACACGCAACAAGATTAAACGAGATACCTCCTTGTAAAAGCATGGTTCCTCTCCAGCCATAGGTGTCGAGAAGAACCTGGGTTACGGGCCCATAAGCCATTATACCAAGGGGAACACCCATCGTTGACAGTCCAATAGCTAACGGATATTTCTCCTTGAAGTAGGAAGCCATTACAGCAAAACTGATGTACCAATTGAACGCAGCACCAACACCTGCAAACAAATCGTCCAACTTACCAATTAATAAAATCAAATCAAGACAATACAAACTGGAAAGAAACATATGCATTATATCTATTTTTACTACTCTCTAAATTTCAAAGAATGCAACTATAGGTACCGGACCCGAAAGAGTCAATACGTTAGTAAGATTGAAATACTCTGAACAGAATGTCTGCAGTGGAAACTCGATCAATTCGATTAATAAATTTCACTTTAAAATCGTCTTGAACCGCATAGCTGAATATCAGTGAAACTGTTACGGACTGTGGTCTATACTCAGAAGGAATCATTGGCCGAAGAGAAACATTTGGTAACCTTTCCCGTTGTGGGAGACAAGAACGTATCCAAAGGGACATTTTTGACTCACCCTGTAGCGTATTAACATTAGGATTTAAACACATTTCTAAACACTTATTCTGTACCCACTTTTTCCACACGTTTAGCATCATGACATGTTTAGATGTCCTTTTTCTGTGACACGCATTATCCGTTTGACATGTTCAATGAATAATATGTTTAGCATTTAAACACCTTCCTAAGCGCATTTAGATATACAATCCTAAGCACATGTCCAAAACGTAAACACGTTTAGTTTCACAACATTAAAAAGTGGTAAACGTTTAGAATTGAAACACATTCCTAAACGTTTTAAACTCTAAACACGTTCTGATGTGTTTAAATGCTAAACACTGTTTTTACAGTGTATATGAAACATATATTTTATGTAGAATATACATATTTAAATCGATATTTTTACCTGATAGCCCAATAACGAAAACTGCCAACAGCGGAACTGAGTGTGATATCGACGCTAGAACCAAGCCCAAAGTACACAGAACTCCACCCATGACGTTCATGGGACGTGCGCCTAGTAGACGCGACAGTGCTCCTACGACAGGTGCTATATAAGTGCAGAGAGTGGGAACAAATGAAATAGTTTGACCGACTTGAATGGGAAGTATTTAACCCCCCCCCCCACACAATAGTTTGTAATGATTGCCCTTTTATATACAAATGCCAAGTGACCGGGGAAAAACTTGCACGCGAACTTTTTACCCCCGCCCCCCAACATGTTCATGTAGTTATAGGCATTTAAGGTACCACTTCAGAACGTCAGGTGCCAAGCTTGAAACTCACAAATCAAAGCATTGCAAGCCGTATTTTTGTCTGAAAATTTAAATTGTTAATCTAGAAACTTTCTGACCCAAGTAAGGTATTTTCCTCTTTCTTAAAAACGAGTCCGAAAGTCTCCTCACCGACACAATTCTGCAGCATGCTATACAGGACTGCCACCCAGCCAACAAGCCACAGTTCACTGTCGAGGTCGTTGGTCATCGGTATGAGGAGTACACCTAGTGCCTTGAGCTGGCCCATGATGACGAACGCATTGACGAACGCTGCGGCCACCATAAGCCATCCCCATCTATCCTGGTCGTAATTCACCGTCACGGGTTGCTGACGTCCCGCCGATACCATTTTTTGGCAAAATCACAGCACCAACAAACAGACGATTGCGACTTGCTGTGATGTTATACAAAACGTGGATGCTGATACCCTTGTATCGTAGGCCTGGCCTATATTCATCGGTTCACCTTCGTCGATAAATGTTCCTGCGCACACAAAATATATCTTTATTGTATCAATTGTCAACTGAATGCCACTTGTTTACTTTGATAAACTCCTCACAACAAAAGTGTTAATTATGAGTTTGGACACCATGTCGAAGCGCCAGATCACCTTTATTTTACATCCGCCAAGGAGGTTATGTTTTCATCGGACTTGGTTAGTTTGTTGCATGGTTGGTTTGTCTGTTAATTAAAACCCTTCGCGTGCTAATTTTTGGCACTATGATATCAGACGGCTGCTTGGAATAAATCCATGACACAATGTAATTTGAGCTACCCGGCCCTCAAAGTCCACCATTCACCCCAGATTAACCCCTGGTATCCCTCAGGCCCTATAAACAGTCAATAAAACCAGACACCAACCTCCTCAATGCCATTTGACAGTTCCATTTTAGTCACAGGGGTGATCGAGGTAATCCCTATGTGCACAATGGATTTGTAGATTTTGTACACAAGCCTATGTAAATGCGCACAAGCACACTAGGTTTTCCCGCCAATTTCCAACCCCTCCAGTAGGATCACAAGACTGATACCCCCTCTAGTGGATGTACCATGGTCCATACTAGGATCTAGTGATAGATGACCTGGGCATGGCTACCACGTGGCTGGGACGATAAAAAACAAAGAAATGTGGAAGTGATTCTATTCACACTGACTCCAGGTAAGCAAGGTAACTCAAAAAGTTATGGACAGATTTGCATTAAATTTGTTTCAGGGGTGGTCCTTTGTACAAGTACACATCGATTAGGTTTTGGATGTGATCCAGATCTGGATCTGGATCCAGGATTTTAAAAATGATTCTTCACAAGTATTTCTTTTGGGTGTATTGACAATATGGCGGGGAATTGTTAAGCCTTGGCGGATGTTTAATTGCGCTCTCTGAGCTCTCTGGAGTGCTTTCTAGTTTACTACTTGATTCAGCTTGGGGAGTCACGTATAGATCGAAACTCACATACTTTCTACACAAATGAAACGATTGTTATGACGTCGCACTAAAAGTGTGGAATCATATCTACTAATCTTTAGTAAAGTCTGGATTCAGACCTACGAATCCACACTATATGCACATACACTTTAAAACAATGTACAACATGTTTGACCACGGAAACATTATCACCACGGTTAACTCATTTTAAATACAACATTCAAAACAACAATTAAATACTTTTGTAACGAAACATTGGACATAGTGCCAGTCTAGGGTACTGGTGCCCGCGTCGGTGGTCTCCGCGCTGCTACTGTATGCACGCGCTGCCCGCGGGTATAAAAGCGTGCGTCAGCCGCGCGCGCGAGACTCACTCACTTTCTCACTCACTCACTCACTTTCTCACTCACTCACTCACTCACTCACTCGGTCAGTCACAAGCTGAGTCACCAGCAGAAGCGCATGACACGAGTTGTTTCTTCAGTGAGTCGTCAGTCAGTTGCATGCAGGTCTGACAGCGCTGCAATTGATTATCCGCTAGCGAGTTAATCCAGAAGAGGGACCCACCGGACGGGCTGCCTTTACATCACTAGCTGGTGAGTTAACTGGCCAGGAAGAGTTAGAATAAGCAGCCAACATTGTGTCCACGTTAGAGTTAGCGATAGACGCCTATATAGGAGTCGCCTGTCAAGGCGCACACAATAAAACACCATTGTTACGTTATACAAAGAGGACTGTGACTTAATCATTGTCTCCTGTGAGTTATTGAGCCTAATAGGGTGAGAGTGATTGAGTGCGAGTATCTCTGGTCCACTGCAATGCCTGGGGGTATACTTCCTCCAAACGAAGTAACGTCCCGGGTTTCCCGGTAACCGCTCATCGGGAAAGCCTAATCCTGTCAGCGTCCGTCCGGCGGAATCTCCCGGCTGGAGGCAGGGACGAAGGGTCGGCGGACCGTTACAAATTTGGTGTCAGAAGTGGGATTGGCGTTGCGGTGACATCAGTCACAATCAATCATCGATAGAGTGTGAAGGAGTACTTCACCTACCTAGGCGTCATGGCTGTCAGCCTCATTGATTTTGATGGCGATTTGTCGGAGGTCGATCAGATTGACAGCGATCTTCAGCGAGCGACCCACGAGAGAGAGAAACTCAAGGCTGAAAACTACCGGTTACAACTTCAAGTACAAGAACTACTCGAGATACTCAACATTGGACATCGGGGTTCGGTGATGTCAGCGCCTGCTCTGCGGTCAAGAATTCCACCTACTCCAAAACCTAGAAGGAAATTCAACACATTCGCACCTCCACCTACCCCAGTGCCTACGCAACCAGCTTCATCGACGCCTACGGCTGGAACCAGCAACCTTGTAGGATGGACACCTTCCAGATGTGACAGTGAAGTTCCGCCCTCGAGTGCAATAGAAGATGTCTCTCTGCGAGTGAATCATAGCGCCAAGTTCGAAGGAGGCGAGCTGGATCCATTTGGCGTCAGGGAAAAAACCACAACGAAGGAGAAGGGCAGACACGGGAAGACTCCTTGGAGGGAGTATAAGCAGCACTTCAAGGCGTGTAAACTGGTAAATGCTTGGACCGATAGTCAAGCGAAAGTTTTCCTTGCAGCAAGTCTCCAAAGCGAGGCAGTGAAAGTGCTTGGGAACCTCGCTTCCAGCGGCAAAGACGTTACCTATACTGAGCTGATGGGTCTCCTTGAAAAGCGATTTGGCCCCGGACAACTGGCGGAAAATCACCTAGTGGAACTTCGCCACAGGCGTCAAGGAGATAAGGAGACGTTGCAAGAGTTGGGACAATCCATACGTGACCTGTCGGCACTCGCCTATCCAGAATTGACAGACGACGGGCGAGATCGCCTAGCTAGGGGTCATTTTTCAGACGCAATTCGGGAGCAAGCCATCCGCGAAGGAGTGTTCAGGGCAAGACCGTTGTCACTGGATGAAGCCATCCGCGCCGCCTTAAGCACAGAGAGCTTCCTCAAGATTGAGGAACAACGGAGTGACAGACGAGTCAAGTACGCCCGAGGAGTAGACGGGATATCGAACGATCCTATGCAGGAGGTCAAGAGTGAAGTTCGGGAGAGTAGTAGTCAAGCAGAAGAGTCATTTATTCAGAGTGCAAGTGACCAAGAAGTTAAGGAGTGGCTCCAAAGGATGACAAAAATGCTAGATGACATGAAGTCAAAGCGAAACCCAGGAGCGCCTAGAGGGCCGAGGATTGCTGCCAGGCGCAAGGCAACTCCCCAAGACGTGTGCTTCAAGTGCAATAACCGAGGGCATTTTGCACGGGAGTGCAGGAAGCGCGTCGGACATGACATCGACAGACAGGCGTCGGGAAACGACAGCCAGCTGGCTCCAAGGCCCGAGGGACAGCTGGAGAAATAGACGGGCCGAAGCACCAGAACGGAGACAACCACGAGAGACCAAGTAGGGATGGGAGAGATGTGAAGCCTACCGTAGGCCAAAGGGCGCACGCTGGACTATTTGTACAGGCGTTTATAAGGGGAGTCAAGGCAAACCTCTTGGTGGACACAGGTGCGACGGACACCGTCCTATCGTCAGAGTTTTACTACAAGATTCCAATTGAGAAACGACCTAAGCTGGAGAGTGGAGGTACAGGAGTTCGTAACGCTGACGGTAGCAACATGGAAACTCTCGGAAGAGCCTTGGTAGAAGTGCAAATTGGAAGGACGACGTGTCCCGTTCGGGCTGTTTTCGGCAAAATAGGTGAAGTTGAAGGAATCCTGGGAATGGATTTTCTGTTGCCAACGCAGGGTTCCTTGGACTTCCACTCACTTGAACTGAAACTAAATGGGGAGAAAATAACATGCAATGGCCTATCACGGATGCCTTGCACTCAATGTGGCCGAGAAGAGGGACAACAGGCAACATGTCAACCAACAGACAATGATGAAGTAAAGAAAACAGAAACACCGTCGGCAGTATCTCACTCGAGAGTCGTGACCGCACAACCGACCCTGAGTTCAGAAGAGTTGCGGAAGGCACAGCTGGAGGAAGAAGACCTCAGATGGGTGATAAAAGCAAAAGAAGAACATCAGCGAGAACCTGACTGGGCGGATATGTCTGCGTTGTCGTCCAGGGCGAAGACTTATAGGCGCCACTGGGGCCAACTTGAAGTCCACAGTGGTGTTCTCTGCCGGAAATGGGAGTCAGACGACGGGCGCGAGGTGAGATGGCTCACGGTGCTACCAGCGAAATACCAAGCCGAAATGGTGAATCAACTACATGGCAACACATCTAGAGGACACTTGGGCGTTAGGAAAACCTTGGCTAAAGTTAAGGTGAGATTTTACTGGGCTGGAATTTCGGCAGACGTTCGGTCCATCCTCAGGCGATGTAATGTCTGCGCCCGTAAGAAATCACCAACAAAGACCAGAAGAGCTCCCCTGCAGGAAAAGATGGTTGGAGCGCCTATGGAAAGGGTCGCCTTGGACGTACTTGGTCCTTTACCGGTTACCGAGAGAGGGAACAAGTATATACTGGTGGTGGGCGATTACCTGAGTAAGTGGACAGAAGCCTACCCGATCCCGGACCAAACGGCAAAAACAGTAGCCGATAAATTCGTGAAAGAGTTTGTGAGCCGGTATGGTGTGCCCGAGGTTCTACACTCCGACCAAGGTCGTAATTTTGAGTCCCAGGTCTTCGCGGAAATGTGTCGCCTACTGGGCATCGAGAAAACGCGAACGACGCCGTACAATCCGAAGAGTGATGGGATGATTGAGAGATTCAATCGCACACTGGTCACAATGGTTTCTATGATGATAGAGCCCCACAGACGACAGCGAGATTGGGATGAAAAGATTCCACTGGCAATGTTTGCCTATCGTGCCTCACCACAGGAGTCAACGGGTGAATCGCCTAATATGCTGATGCTCGGACGCGAGGTGCGCCTTCCCATCGACTTGGCTGTTGAACAACCCCGTGACGACCAACAAGAGGTTGAAGGCGAAGAGACTGACTATGCGCAACAACTGAGGGAGCAGTTCAGACTCGCGCACGGTAGGGCACGTGAGTGTCTGAAGCGGAGCGCCAGAAGGCAGAAGACTCATTACGACAGACGATCTGTGAAGAATAACTTGGTGGCTGGAGATTTCGTGTGGCTACACAATCCGGCAAAGAGGAAAGGCTTGTCGCCTAAATTGCAGTGCCGATGGGAGGGTCCGTATCTCATCGTGCACAAGCTGTCCGATGTCATCTTCCGAATTCAACGTAAAAAGGGAGGAAAGATGAAAGTTGTGCATCGGGACCGCTTGAAGTCCTACATAGGAAATCCCCTAGTCTCATGGATTGAGAACACAACAGAGGCTAATGCAGACATGCTCAGCCAACAACAGGAAACCAGGGTTCCAGCACAAGCGGAAGACAATTCCAGAGGACAAATAGAGACGCCTACGACAGGGAGGCGAATTCCAAACCCAACCGCCCGTCCTTTCACCCCCAGAGTGTCACCAGAGGGCAATCACCCTACCCAGGAGACACCACCGATTGTGATTCCAAGTCCCGAAACCCCATTGAGGCCTGAAAACTCGGAAAGGCAAACACGCACTACTGAGTCCCCATTACCGCGTCGGAATCCCCCCAGGCATCGCAGGGTGCCCCAGAGATATCGCTAGATGTGAAAGATTGTTGTGAGAGCGAGAGAAGGTGAAACACACATTAATGAAATGCACCACTTTTGCATTTTCCCTACAGAGTCTGTACATACTCGCCATGGGCCGAGACAGTCAAGAGAAGTCCAGAGATGAGGTGGACCAGGACCACACTAGGTGCCCCAAGTGCCACGTGAGACTTCACAAGAAAAGCCTAGAACGCCACCTAATTACCGAGCATGGGCCTCGATTGTACTACTGGTGTAGGCGCTGCGCCCACAAGAACAATCGCCGAGACAATTTGAAGGCGCACTACCGCGACTGTCACCCCGACCGCATGGATGAAGTGGGCGAGATAAAGGGCGAGTCTCACGAGACCCGCGAAGACAGACGCCGAAGGGAAAGCAATGCCGAATCCAAGGACAAGGCCACATCGGACAAGAAACGCAAGTATGAACAGGCAGAGGACTTTCCCAGTAAAGATCGTAGCAAGGCTACGAAGAAGGCGAAGACTCCACAAAGCACGGTATCAATGGCGCCAGCTGACGAGGTACAGCCAAAGCTAGGCGAGGCTACGAAGAAGGCGAATACTCCACCTAGCACGGTATCGAAGGCGCCAGCTGACGAAGTAGGGCCAAAGCTAGGCGAGGCGACGCTTCACCCATTGGAGACAGTGTCCTCAGGCGAGCATGGAGAGCCTGCCGGGCAGGGCTCTTCCCAGCCAGAGTTGGATGCGGGACCGCTCCTAGCAAGGGAGGACATTCTCGAGATAGCGGTTTCGCCTACCTTATCCATGCTGTGGGACAGCATGCCGGAGAAAAATATGCCTAAGCCACAGACAGGAGGGAAACCTTTGAACCTGATCCGGCAACTGCAGCAGGGCCCCGATGATGTCGAGTCGATGTGTAGCACTGCCACTAAACCAGAGGAGCCGATACGGCAACCAGGAGAGATACCCCTTGGGAAGTTCTTTGCCGGGCAAGTCGTGAGGATCACCGAGAAGGAGAAGACAGATACTTACCTTGGTGAGATGCGTACCCTGCACGATTCTGCATCCCGTCACTACGATGTAGTCGTACTGAGAGAGGCTAGCGAGCCTGAGAAGGCGGGCCACACTTTTGAGTCGCCACCCCCAGTGAAGATTCGTAGGATCATCGTGGATAAGGACTCAAGGTCAGAAGGCGTGGGACCCTCCATGAACAACGCACAACTGGAAGGCTCCATGATTGGCAATGTGACAAAGATCACTGAGAGGAAGACCCGTAGTCTGTACCATGGAGGACTTTTGGTTACCCGAGAGGAAACCGAGCGCATTTTTGATGTTAATTTTAAAGCTGGGTTTTAAGTCCACAAGTTTACAGAAACCAGGAGTTTCACCTTAGGCGCCTTTACATCTTTTTAAGTTCACAAGTTAACAGAAACTAGGAGTTTCACCTTAAAAGCCTTACACCTTGAAGTTTGCAAGTTGTTTAATTAAGTTTACCGATTAAGCTGAGGAGTTGTTTAAACTTAGTGTTTACATGTTAACTTTATTGAGGCCATAAGTTTAAGAGGTGTTTATAAAAGTCGAACAGTTTGAAGTTTAATGTTTATTGAAGTTATGCTGTATAGCTAGGAACCTATCTAGGACAAGGAAGTCCAGTAGATATCACCTTATGTCAAAATTTAAGAGACTTTAGGTGGACCAATGTTTCTTTTATTTATTTTTGTATAAGTGTATTGGTCAAAGGGACTGACCAAACTTAAGGCGAGGCTGTGTAACGAAACATTGGACATAGTGCCAGTCTAGGGTACTGGTGCCCGCGTCGGTGGTCTCCGCGCTGCTACTGTATGCACGCGCTGCCCGCGGGTATAAAAGCGTGCGTCAGCCGCGCGCGCGACACTCACTCACTCACTCATTCACTCACTCACTCACTCACTCACTCACTTTCTCACTCACTCTGTCAGTCACCAGCAGAAGCGCATGACACGAGTTGTTTCTTGGGTGAGTCGTCAGTCAGTTGCATGCAGGTCTGACAGCGCTGCGATTGATTATCCGCTAGCGAGTTAATCCAGAAGAGGGACCCACCGGACGGGCTGCCTTTACATCACTAGCTGGTGAGTTAACTGGCCAGGAAGAGTTAGAATAAGCAGCCAACATTGTGTCCACGTTAGAGTTAGCGATAGACGCCTATATAGGAGTCGCCTGTCAAGGCGCACACAATAAAACACCATTGTTACGTTATACAAAGAGGACTGTGACTTAATCATTGTCTCCTGTGAGTTATTGAGCCTAATAGGGTGAGAGTGATTGAGTGCGAGTATCTCTGGTCCACTGCAATGCCTGGGGGTATACTTCCTCCAAACGAAGTAACGTCCCGGGTTTCCCGGTAACCGCTCATCGGGAAAGCCTAATCCTGTCAGCGTCCGTCCGGCGGAATCTCCCGGCTGGAGGCAGGGACGAAGGGTCGGCGGACCGTTACACTTTTTTGGAATTGGGGACCCGGCCTATTCTCCTCTATTGTTCAACGTCCCCTATTGAATGCAGAAACAAACTCACGCACTTAGCATTATTGGGTTTATGGGATACCAGGTTTATTTCCATATAGGAGTGTGTTTTGTTTATCTCTGCGTGCGCGGTCCACGGCCCCTTGAGCAGAAGCATAGTCCAGATAACGATTTGTTTTAGCGCAGAGATGCGAGATGCGACATATGGGGGAGTTTTTGCAGTTCAACCAATATAACGGTAAGAGGCACTGGATTTTTAGGACTCCAATTCCAAATATCATGTGGCACTGAAAAAGTGTTTAAGACCAGCTAGCCATGTCATCATCCGTTTAAGACCGGCCACGTAACGGGGCTCTCGACCAATACGAATGGGCAAACTGTCTTGGGTATTTATGAATGATCGTTTACTTTGTTTCGTATGAAGCCGGACGAGGCAAAGCCGTTTGGAAAGGCATCGCGCATATGACATGCAAGAAGAACAGGCCACCAGCACTTATAGCAGCTGACTCGATCGAAGATCGACTTTCCAAAGTCCACGATCACTTCCGTGACTTGCTCAGTGCCCCTCACCAACCAGTCATTCTAGAACCCATTACCATACAAAAAATCGACCATGCACCTGCCATTGATATCGGCCCAATTAACGACAGAGAACTACTCAAGGCCTGCAAAACCATACCGTGCGGGAAAGCAAGTGGTCCTGACAACATACCATCCGATGTCGCTAGACTGCTGCCAATAGCCAGCCTAACGCTTCCAACCATGAACTCCATTGTGGCTGGTAACCCACCACCCCCAGCGTCCACGACTTCCATCATTGTTACAGTACCGAAGAAGAGCAACTCAACATCGCTCAACAACCAACGTGGACTTTCGTTAATGTCAGTCAATGCCAAGTTGTTCAATCGAGTTATGCTTGAGCGTTTACGCGGCCGAATTGAATCTTTACTTTGGAATCTGCAACGGCCGGCTTTCGACCCTACCGCAACACTACAGAGCAAATATTGTGCATCAAACTCTGTATTGATACATGCAGATCACGCAAGAGGAGCCTTGTTGCTATATTCGCCGACTATAGCAAAGCATTTGACTATGTAGACAGAGCATGCCTACCTGAGATCCTCGAATTCTATGGAGTACTTACGCAAATAATCGATGCCATCATGTCTCTGTACACTAACACTGAAGCATACTGCACGTGCGAACATCATCAGGTGACACAGATCGGTTCAGAACAACATCTGGTGTGTTGCAAGGTGACACTTTGGCGCCATACCTGTTCATCATCCTGCTAGACTATGTTCTCCGCATTTCATTATGTGAAGATGCTGATGGGTACACGGTTCGCCGACGGCTGTCTTCACGTAACCTGGCAGTTAAGTTACCTGGTCTTGCCTACGCCGATGACGTTGTACTGATGAGTGATACAGTCGATGCTGCACAGCGCCAATTTCACCGTTTTGAACGTGCATCAGCACAAGTTGGTCTGCGTATAAACCCGCAGAAAACTGTGGTCATGTACATTGGCATTGACCAAATTTCACCAATCCATACACTATCAGGTGATCCGCTGCCCCCGTGCACAGAGTTCTGCTACTTGGGATGCAACGTTAGCAACAGTCAATCAGCTTTCCAACGCCGACGACATCTCGCATGGGTGGCGTGCCGAAAACTCAATATAGTATGGACCTGTACAGCAAGCAATCACCTGAAGGTCAAACTATTTACTGCCTGCATTGAGTCGGTGCTGTTCTACAGTGGGGCCAGCTGGACGCTAACAGAAACGCTCGCAAAAACCATCGACGCATCACATCGAGCTTTGCTACGCTACGCACTCAACATCAGATACCCCAAACGCATCACCAATGTTGAACTTTATCGCCAAACCAAAATCCCACAGGCATCAACAACCCTTCGCAAACACCGCCTACAACTGATTGCCCACGCAACCAGGCGTGACACACCCCTCTCATTGCTCTTGGACAAAAACAACCAACCTACAGAACCATACCGAAGAGGTGGCGCACTTATGCGAACCTATCAACAGCAACTTCTGGACGACCTGAGGATGGTTGGTACGGACCTGACTCAACTACACCAAGTTCAATAGAAACGAAAAATTAATATGTTATTATGCAGCTACTAAGCAACGCCTGTGCGCTGCTCGCGCACAGACGTCACCATGATGATGATGAATAAAAAGGAGTAAATGCTTCAGATTTCAAATATGCACTTGCGTTGGAGCAACCTTGAAATTATAAAGTAATTAAATTCTGCCCAAACTAATTACTGCATTTATTAATGTTAATTGTGAAAACTTAATATTAACAAAGTTATAAGGACCAATAATACCAAACGGTAGTTCGTGTCGTATGAATAAAAACTGGCATTTGCATTTACTACCATTTTTTTTATTAGCATTTTCTCCCATCTGCATGAATAAAAATATAGCAAACGCTTTTACTGAAAACCATTTGCTCTTGAGTAAATGGCCTGCACAATGTAAAGGTTTACACGTTTATAAGTTTGCAGAAAATATAGTTAGCGTAAACCGAAACGGAAAGTGGCACGTGTGTGCGCAGCGCGATATACTCGGTGCGCGGCGCCTTTCTAGCTTCACTGAACCGGTTTATCATGAATTTAGGTTTTAAGAAATACGGACTCATTGGTGGTACTGCGCATGCTCATGCATAGATAATTAGAAGAGGGACCTGTCACGTGAGAGGGTTTAACCAATAAAAGGAAAAAAGAGTCCGATTTCATACGAGTCCGATTTTCATTATGACCCCGGAGTTCCGACCACCTGCTCAAACTATCCATGTAGGACGTCACTGTCTATCTCATCTCTAATGTGTGCGAACATCTTTACATGCCCCTTCAACACATCTGGCAGATCATTAATGTAGATGACGAACAAAATTGGGCCCAACGCACTGCATTGGGGTATCCCACGAATTAAGACTTGGTCCTATTCGCTCTTTTCACACTTCCGCCATGGGCATGCAGAGCCTCGATCTGGCAACTTTACACAACAGATATAGCCGGTTCAGTGATTCCCGTGTCGGGGTTCAGATCACTGAACCGGCTATTTTTATTGTGCAAACTTGCCAGATCGAGGCTCTGCATGCCCAATGGCGGAGTGTGAAAAGAGCGAATTTACTAGGCCTATCACACACTGCCTCCTCTCTGCAAGGAAACTCTGGATCTATTTCAGCGGTTTCCGCTTTATGCCATGGGCTCTGATCTTCTTAAGGATGTGTGTGGGTCGGAGTCAAAAGCCTTGCCGAAATCAAGATAGGCCACATCAACACTACCTTCCTCTTCAATCATACCTGACCACTCATTCAAAATGTCAATCAGTTGCGTCACACAGGATCTTCCAGAGCGGAGTCCATTCTGTTGTTCACTTGGAAGGTTGTTATCATCCATGAACTTCATGATTTGGTCTCGCAAAATAATAATAATAATAACACAGTTTTTATATAGCGCATCACACCGAGGTCTCGATACGCTTCACAGGAAACAACAATTAAAAGCAATTAATGGAACAGGTAAGTTTTAAGGAGTGTTTTAAATTCATTTTCGGCATTGACAGTTCTAATATGGTGTGGGAGAGAGTTCCAAAGCGATGGTGATGCATGCATGAAGGAACGATGTCCATAAGTCTTAGTGCGAGTGACCGGCAAGGGCGGATCCAGGGGGGGGGGGCCAAAGGGGGCCATGGCCCCCCCCCCCAAACGAAACCATTTAAATTGTTTTTTTATGTGACATCGCAATAAAGGCAGGCAATGAGTACACCACCATCTTTTCCTCAAAATAAATTGGTTAAAGTGGTCAGAAATTGCCTCAGATCGCACCACAGAGCATCTAGAATCCAAAAAAATTTCGGGGCCCTTAAGCGGGCCCCGAACCCCACGCCGTAATTTTTTAGACCCACTTTTTTGGGGGACCAAACATTTTTTTGGCCCCCTCCAAAATTGTGTTCTGGATACGCCCTTGGTGACCGGTGTACTGAGCAGCAATGTTGAGCTAGAACGGAGGGTGCGTTGTGGCTGGTATACTTGAATAAGTTCACGGAGGTATGCTGGTGCTGAGCCGTGGATGAATTTGTGAGTTAGGAGTAGAATCTTGAAGGCGATTCGCTCATTGACAGGTAGCCAGTGAAGGGTGCGAAGAATAGGGGTTCTATGTTGCCTGGATGATGTACGTGTAACAAGTCTGGCGGCGGAATTCTGGATGCGCTGAAGTTTCGAGGTTTGAGAATCAGGAATACAGTGTAGGAGACTATTGCAGAAATCGAGACGGCAAGAGATAAAAGCTTTTCCGTCGTTTGTTGGTCGAGGAAATTTCGAATGTGTCCTATCTTGTGGAGAGCTAGGTAAGAAGAGCGGCATATGTTGTTGACCTGGTTTTGCATTCCACCAACTTACATACAATCGATGTGAGGCTCACTGGTCTGTAATTGCCCGGGGAAGTAAATTGGATTGATTTTTTTTGTAAATTGCAGTAACATTAAAGCAATCTTCCTGGTATCAGGGACCTTTCCTTCCTGCAGTGATTTATTGAAAATAGCAGTCAGCGGCATTTGCGGTAAGCCCACATCGTTCTGAAAATCAGTGCAAGGCTGTGTATGTGCTATATCACTATCAGCGTGTAGGCGTCGATAACTGGCAATATCTAAACCAGACTCCACAGCAGTGTGTAGTACGGGAGGGCGAAACCCAAATCCGTCATACCCACTAAGCCCACTTGTGCGGAAAAACATGCACCCATAATGTACAGAAAATGAGCAAATTACACGAATTGACTTAATGTCTTACATGTTAAACTATTTACCTGAAACGAAACGTTAGGATGATTTTCGTTCTTCATTCCGTGAATATTCTCATATGAACAACTTGCGCGCATCTGCTCACGGAGCTCCGTGACCCTACGCTCAGCGCAAGAAAATGACACGAAAACAGAGCCCTTACAAACTTTCGTCAGTAACAAAAAGTACGTCAATGTTTCTCACCAACTCGCTACACATTTCAAAGTCCAGAGTATTACCTGTATTACAGTATTCTTGTATTGTGCAATAATACTACATGCATAATCCGTACCATTGTGTGAAATGGTCCATCCATTTGACTTGTTACGCCATGAATGTGTGCGCTGTTTACACAAGGTCAGGGCCCCACGCTGTATGTAGAGTCCGTGGTTTATTGCACAAATTCAGGGCAAAGTTGTTCGTATGTTTCGATTTGCCTTTTTAATGGCACCGCGTTGTCTGCAGCTCCTCGGGTCAAGGCTGATAAAATAATTAAACAAAAAATAGACACCAACTTTTTTATTAGAGCATATTACGTGTATACAGGTTTTCCATTTTGTTTCTTTTAAAATGTGGCCCCAATATTTTCCGTCCGTAAAATATTTTAGCAAAGTTGCATTGAGGTGACGCTTAAAAAGAGGCGGCTTTTGTTGTTGTAAAAGGCATCGACAAGCTTGGCGCGTATCGCGTTTACACAGATTGAGCGCGAAACCACAGCCTTTGTTTGCTGTGTCTAGGTGTTTTTTTTTATCCATGTCTATGACGCGACAACAGGTGAATGACCAAAGACCCGATATAGAAAATGCCCGCTGATTGGTCAAATCTAGGAGGTCAAGAAACGGTTGTCTTGCATAATTAATCAGCGAACCTGCTCACATATCATAGACCATGGCTCTGATCTTCGCCACGGTACATAGACTATACGTACACGGGGTACGAAGCGCGGCAACGAACATGTACATGTAGTTTACTGTAAAAAAAAATGAAAACAAAGTGTTAAAACAGATGTAGTGTGCAATTTGGGCTCTACGAAATACGGATCAGTTTGTTGTTTTGCGCATGCCTTCGTGGACATAATTAGGAAAGTGACAGGTTAGAAAATGAGGGTTATAAGAGTCAATTTGAGATTAAAGACACCAAATTTCAATTTTCATACAAGTTCACATTTGACATGAAACACGCCATGGAGGTGCGTCCTCTATTTTTGGAGAGCATTTTGGTATAAAATTGTTCGTAGCATGTATTACTTTTCAAACATACTCTCACTAATATTATTGTCAAGTTGGTCATTGTTTTAGGGCGAAACGAATATTAAAAAAAGTTTACATTTCTGACTTGTCAGTATCATGATGTTCATGGCCATTAGTTCGATTTACTCTAAATGCTTCGGTCTTCAGCCAAACTGTCTCTTCTTGAGGTCAGGGGCGGATCCAGGGTTTTCCAAAAGGGGGAGGGGGGCGTGAAATATTTGAAATCTGTGCAGGAAGTTTTGATGTGACACACCTACTCGCGATGCCACGGCGTGCAGTGGCGTCGCCAAGGGGGGCAGGGGGCACGTGCCCCCCTGGAAAACCTAGTGCCCCCCGAGTGCCCCCCCATCATTAAAAAAAAATCATTACCTCAAAAATAGCAATTTCTGGAGATATCTTCAGCTCGAATTTAGCATCAAATGTGGCACCATTTTGCATCTAGCCCATCCTCCGTATGCGAACATTTTCCAAAGGGGAGGGGGGCACACCCTCCCCTTAGACCCCTCCCCAGGACGGCGATCCCTATCCACCTAAGTGCCCCCATCAAATGCTGGTGCCCCCTGTGCCCCCAGATTGAAAAGTCTGGTGACGCCACTGACGGTGTGGGGTTCGGGGCCCGTCCAAGGGCCCCGAAACATTTTGAACTTTAGAAGCTCTCTGGTGCATTTTACAGAGCAAATATCTGGGGATCTCTGCAGTAGATTTTCCTCAAAATTCAGAGGAGATTTATAATATTTTTAAAAATAAATATTGAATAATCATTTTAAAAAAATTAAAACTTCCCAAACTGGAAAAGTATATGGAAAGTAAGATTCAAGTTGAGAAATGAGTCGGAAGAACCAAAAAAATCTGATTCCTGTCACATTCCCATCGCGCCGAGTTATCGAGACCGTCTATCAAAACTTTTTGATTAAAATTTGCCTTACCTAATATGAAAATATATTTCAGGTGGATGTTCTTTTAAAATGATGGAGAATTAAGTCGTCCACGTCTGCGTGCTCAAACAATGACATTATGACAATGTTTGGTTTAAAACTGTCAGCCGCTGGCCAGCACTGGCCGTATATTGCGTCGCGCACACATGGCATGGCGCACTTTATCGGTGTGCATTCATTAACAGCAATGTATTGTGTAGCGCACTAGCGCACAGTGGGCCAGGTCAAGGTCAAACTGCGCCAAAATTGGTTCGAGTCGGTGATTGGACTAATATTAAGCATAGAGGGGTTTTCTGACCCGAGAAAGACAGTGAGCATAATTTCCAAACGCTGTGACGTCATTAAAACGCTGAATTTTGATTGGCTGACATAATACGCACATTTACACTGTTTTTTTTAATGAGGAGAATGTTGATATTACTTTTATAATTTAATTTTAAGTTCTTAAATTGTGATACAATTGTATTTAAATGATTTTTGTATGTCATATGCAACAATGTTTTCGCATTCTGCTTAAAAATAACCATAATGATGCCACGTTCGATCCTTGTTCCCAAATATAATATTTCGGAATCTAACGAGTAGCCTAAACAAATTTCGGAAGAGTAGAATAGACCTGTTCTAAACAACATTTCTTGTTGTGTTAGGACCATAAACAAATAAAGAAAGTGTATTTTGATTGAACTTAAGGACTGGCTCTCATTCTTTTTTTTTCCCTGTTTTTTTTGGGCGTTTTATTTACTGTAAATGATTCACGCCAGTTTGTTATTTCCATTTAACAGTTTACAAAAATGCTTGTACAATATATGAGCGCGTCAAAAAATAGTTAGTTTTAAATCAAATCGGTTAAGTAGCAGAGTTGTGCATATTTACTCTATGCAATAATTGAAAATAAAGCACGTGATATGTTGATGAGACACCAAGTATTTGAGACACCAAGTACATTGTAATTTCAACTGCGCAATCAGACATCTAATAGGGGTATCATATTACACAACACCGACTTTTCCGGCGAGCGCAGCCTTGCTCGGGTGTCGTGTTTCTCAGTGAAGCGCGCCACATGTAATATGGAGTTCAGAAAAGGGGCGAAAACGTACGGTGATCGCTTAAAAAAAACTGCTCTAAAATCGTGTATCGCAGGTTGTCGCAGCTAAATTTGGTACCAAAATTATGCAAACAAGTTGCTCTATTAGAAATAAGAAGACTTTAGGCAGCAATCGACGGCAATCCTTAGTTTCCGAATTGCTGAACACAGGAATCGTACATTTCATGTCAATTTTGACACAATTGTCAGTATTTATTCATAAAAAATTCAACAAAAAATAAAAACTGATTTAATTTCCTTTAAATATGAACTATAAACTAGAGTCAAGTGAAAATTTAGCTCCGTAGCTCAATGCAAATTGTCTGATTTTGCTTTATGAAGATTTCTGCAACTATTCACATTTTATGGCCAATTTCTGTGGATTTGCATACCTTTAAGAGGTCATGACAAGTCAATATACATATTTTTTGCTTAATTTCCCCATAAAATGGTCCGATGGGGGTATGAGCAACCTCAAAAGTGTCGAAAAAATTAAAACTAGCAGGGTCACGTTTCACCCTTTTTGGCGCACTTTGTTTCGGCCTGGCCCACTGTGTAGCGGACCCGGAAATGAACCCATGTTGCTGTGGCAAAAAAAGCTTGCAGAAACACGCTACGGTGTCTCACGTACGAGCGGAACAATCTCGTTGTAAATATTTATTTTAATGGAAAATACATACACAGAAAAGAGATATCACGTTCGTGGAGTTAATTCGAAGAAAATCTCTTTCTCCATCGATGTTCGTTTGGTATATGATCCAAATTCTCAACGCACTTAACGCAACGTAAATATAGCCCGTAGTCACTGGTTCTGGTCCTACATCAAGGCCAAGTTCGCGCAAGGACTGTATAGTTGTTTGCCCCATTGATCTCCATTACACAGAGTCTGTGTATATGGAGATCAATGGTTTGCCCGAACTCTGTATAGTCAACGGTGGTTGACTATAACGCTAGTCGACTATTTGGAACCAGCCTACTGGGGTTGGTTGCTTCGCTGGTAACCAACAGCCGCGCGCACTCATAACGCTAGCAGGGAGCCAGGACCAGAAGTTTTGCGATGACATTTTGACTAGACTTGGCCTAAGTCTGGGTTGCGCGCGCTCGGTCTGTGCCTAGAGTAAATCCACTCACAGCACATATCGCATACGTCCTTAAATAACGCGCGCCCTCATGCGTCGAATCCGGACCATCATGTTAAAAACGTACATGTACATGTTATTTTCAAGTGATGCAGCAACCCAGACTTGGTCAATCTGCCAAGCGTACGCGCTGGTTTGTTCCACGTTTGTACACAGTCTATGGAAATTAATTCTCGATGTGATTGGCTTCTACCGATTTCGGTAGAAGCCAATCATATCACAGTATTTCAGGTAATGAGCGTTTTGATTCTTAAAAACGCGCGCAGATTGTTTTGATATTATTCCTAACACGCAATCAGCGCTGTCTGCGTATTCGCGCAGCCAAAGTTTCGCGGAGAACGCACACGCATCCCATGGTGAGGAGTAGAAACAGATACACGCACGCGTACGTTCGAATGCTTTGAAACGGCTCTGGGTGCGCACGACAGGAAGCGGTATCAATGGATCTCAACATCTTTTACAGGTTAACCCCAATAACAATTCCCTTTTGTTTTGAATAACATTTGAATGTCGTATTCTTTATTAATTCAATCCAAGAGCAGATGATCTTAGCATTCATCCCAATATAATATGTTTGAACTCTACAAATTGAGATTACGTTTTTAAACTTTTGCAGATTGTTATCCAGCCTTCCATACCTACTGAAAATAATAAACGAGTCTTCAAAAATGTGTTACTTTGATTGGTCAAGCGATGTTACTGCATATGCATAGAGATGGTGTTGCATGTGCATCGATGAATACGTGCGCGTTCACGCGAGGGGGGTGCTGATGGCAGATTGATCAAGTCGGAATTGCTAACTTTTGCACCACATGTATGCACATGCTCTGCAATACATGCACACACATGTAATACGCGTGCTGTACAATGTACGTACAGTGTGTGCGCATTGTTATACGGCACTGAAGTGGAACGCGCACTGAAGTGTACCTTGTCGGGCATCTGGAAAGAAGTAAACGAAGTGATTTTTACTGCTTTTTTTTTTTTTTTTTTTTTTTTTTTTTAAAAGATACCGACTTAAAGCAATTCCGACTTGAGTCAAGTCTACATTTTGACCAGCGTTTGACTATAGACGTTCGCACGTTGCTTTCAGTGCGCAGGCGTAAGGTACGTCACAAATCAACCACTAATCGACTAATGGTCCTTTCCCGAACTTGGCCATATATCTTTGACAAGCTGATTTACCCGATCATAGATCGGGTAGGGCGTATTGTGTTGGGGATGAAAATGCGGGGAGTTAAATGTAAATGGGGGATATAGTTGAGGAGACATGCAGTTGTATAAAAGCAATTTCTGTGGTGTGATCTGAGGCAATTTCTGACCACTAAAAACAATTTCAGGAAAAGATCATCTTTAAAAGTTCTGAGTTTTGAGTAATTGAATCAGGTACGTGTATTCTGAGCAATAGAATCATTATAGTAGGCTACAATTTTTATTCGGGGAAGAAAAAGTGTGTGTGTGGGGGGGACCAAACAATGTCCCCTGCTTTAAAATGGAGGGGGGGGTTCCCCCCTGTCCCCCGTCGACTTACGCACATGATAATTGTGCACCATGGCAACTGTCTGTAAATGTTCCCGTTTGTGTGTTAAAATGGCATTTTGTGAGGCAGTTGCATTTGTGGGAAAACGTAATGAAAATGTTACCGTAGTACACAGGCGAGGCTGATTGTACAGTTTTGACAATAAATCATAATGCAATAAAACGTAAAGGTGTCATTTGAAATGGAAATGTTGAGTGTTACCATACAATTACAAACGGTCTGAATCATGGAGGAAGGTCATAATTAAGTTTCAGTATTGGACTCTTCAACAAACGTAAACTTGAACTTTTTACAATTTGCTAGACCGTTTGCAAGGAAAAAGTCGATTCAACTTTTATTCAAGTTGGTTCAATCATCTATATAACAGCAAAATGTGGTATAAATGTAAATGAGGGATGTAGTTGAGGAGACATGCAGTTATGTGGGTGTCTTCCGCCGGGTCGGACACTTTTTCGTCGATTTTTTTGTGAATGCATCGATCCTTCGTTGACCCCAAACAGGCCCCCGAAATTATAACACGACACTGAATTATACGTGGCGGGCAGCGAACTCACAACGCTCAGCCTTGGTGGTGGAAGCATGGAGCTGTAAACACATTATATTATGGAAGCAACAGCACTCTATCACGCGACGTCACATGCTTGCGCTTCAAATAGCGAGCACCGTAGACCCAACCTCGTTTCCAGGGTGTGGAGCAGACTGCAGTACGCGTGGCCATCGACAGTTTTGCATAGCCCGGAAATACTACGCAGTGTAGACTTTCGATTGGTCAGACCGCGCTAGGCATACTTAATGTGTAGTCCTTCTGAGTATTCGTTGCACTCGGCGCAGGGGCGGCAAGCGAAGCATATGAAACAATAGAGGCACTTGGTGGCCACGCACCATGGAGAAAAAATATTTTACCAAGGTCACCCCATACTACAATTTGGTGAACGCTTTTGCAAAACAGCCGAGTAGAACACGTAAACGGAACCCCTACGTCGAAGCTGCTGACCTCGCACAGTCTAGACACGCAGAAAAGCCAGCACAGGGGGGGGCCAGGCAGTCAACGTGAAAGCGCACACGACGGCAAATTTCTGCGCAAAATGCAGTCACGAAAAATCGACGAAACGGATCGCCGGTCCGTACGGGAAAATCAGGACGACCCGAAGTGTCCGACCCGGCGGAAGACACCCTCCGCATTTTTCCACGGACGTGGAGCGATTTTGGCGCCGTGGGAGCCCGCGGTCTCGGATCCTTTCATGAGCAAACATCGTCTCGGAGGCCGAGTAAACTTCTCTCTTATATATATAGATTCTGTTAGCACGCGGTGGGAACCAGTGAATGACGATGTCACTGTACTGCACTGCTGCATGCCGTAAGGACGGAACATCGTACAGCGGCATGTATTCGATGTCGCGAATGTGCATTTTCATGATACATGCATCAGAAATACAAGCTTTTTCCGTCAAGATTTAGCATGTGCAGGTGAAATTAATCATAGCATGCGCCCCCCACGCCCCCGTGCATAAATACCGGCCTTTTTAGCTGCAGACAGCAGCTTAACAAATCATCGTGTCTCTCCGTTAGTTAGTTAGTTATAGTAACAAACGTTCCAGTGACAACCTTGCATGGGTATATATCAACACGTCCCTCAGGCCATGGCAAAGGGTATATCAACTCTATCAGGCCCTGGCCCTCTTTTGTTGCACTGTAATGGATCCCCACTGACCGCCTACAAATTTAATGCTGTCCTGGAAAAAAAAGCCCTGGCTTTCTGGGGGAGGAGACCGAGAGTTGCATTATTAAGGTCACTCATTTCGCATTGGGTATGACACTACTGCATGCAAATTGGGTGTCCCACCAACTGACGTTCAACAAATTAAAATTCTTTATCCTAGATCTATGATTTGACAGTCATGACCAAGTGAGTAATATTGCGCATTATCTATGATAAAAACAGACCCTTAGCTTCCGAGATCATTTCGAGCTTGTTTTTTTAATTTTAATCGAAGTCTATTCCGTTAATATAAATGCACATATCTAACTTGATTCACATGTATTAACGCTTTTTCATTATTTCCAATTCCAAATTACAACAAAACACGAGACATCACACCGGCTGTGCAGTCACATTCATTTCATTTAATACATACAATGTATTGCCATTATGTATGATTCGTATAAAAACCAATGGTTCAATTGACGATTGTCTGCCTAATAAAGTAATCATACGGAGGAGTGTTGATTTACAATAACAAATACTGCATTTCTGAATAAGGGAATCCGTCAGCAAATCGTGTGCATAACGGTAAATCTGTGGGTACACTTTTTAGCCCAACAATCAAAGCGTGAAACGCTTCCAAACTTCGCTTGTTTTTAGTCAAGTTACGATAGATATTACGTCGAGCAAAATGTTACAGGGGATATTTTTCTTCTTCAAAATACTGAACGCACAAAGTTAAATGCCGGATATACAAGTCAACTTCACAGAGTTTCGATTGAAAATTCAAACTGTATTTTTAAAATTTGATTTTTTTCCCCCGGATTTTTCCTTCTATTTTGGATATTCAAACGTTCTGAAAATACAACTTTTATTCTGGGCTGCTTTTGCGCCCATACAGCACAAAACGACATGCCCGAATTGGGGCCGCAAAAAAATCGAAATGTGTAATATTCCAAAACTGAAAATGGGGTCACTAAGCTTTGCTATTTAGAGACCCCCATCCACATTATTGTGATCTTATGATTTTCTTGGTATATTTTTTTGTATTATGTGGTAAATAAAGTAAGATTGATTGAGATTGATTGAATGGGCGTAATTTTGATCAATGTTCTCATTTCATAACTTTTGCAAAATGTTGGGCCTTGAGTAAGAAATGCTTCAGGAACTTGCAAAAATCGGTTCATTTGGGCTACACATTGAGAAGGCAGATACTCAAGGGTTCGTGATGCATTCTCTATTATTTGCCCTTTCAAGCAAACTTTGCGCAGCGCATTTCTGAAATGGCCTCTTACTCCGTCAATAGACCAAAATAACAAACTTGAAGCGGATAATTTTCACACCAAAACAACCAAAATACAGGCTATACTAAATTGTGGAACAGCGTTTTCATAAGAATTCTCGGTGGCTAGAATGACAACAAAAAACATTACGAGTTGTACACAAATGTTGCTACATTCAAAAGCTTTTTTGCCAAACTACCTATTTCAAAATTGCATACTCATTGTTACAAAATGCTATACCTTCCCATAATTGCTCCACAAACATCAATCTTGGGAAGACGATACATCAGTTATTCTTGAATCATACTTGAAGTTACAATACCAATACTCAAAAAGTGTTTCTGAGAACACTATGTGGTTTTAATGACCACACGGCATACAAAAATACCCCACCAATTACCAAGCTATTTCAAAAATGAAATGAAATGCTGAACTTTTATAAAGGTATTGATATTATTGCATATATATGTAAGGTACAAAAAACCGTACTGGTATACAATAGCAAATATTTTTATAGGGAAAAAAAATTGAGAAACAAGATTTGCTTTAACATTTTAGTGCACAACTTTTCCCTTAAATGTCATCTTTTACACAAAGTCTGCAGCATTTAAGTACATGTCCCCATTACAGAGCAGAGTAAAACATTTAGTTTTTGGTATGTGTAGTGGGTTCGAGGTTGCACTGAAATATTCATGCAGATATTCATGCAGAAGTGGGTAAATTCTAACACGGGAGTCTGTGACTAGACTAGTCAGTGTCTGGTACCAAGACGTTCACATGAAATGACTAAGTGATCAATTTTGAATTTAGACAGTGAATACAATACGGACCTATTACTTCAAACTACTCATAACTTTGGTGACTGTGCCTTCAATTCATTCAATCAACTCACAGAGTGTTTAATACCATAGCAACCTAAATGTAGCAACGATATATTCCTAAGGAATAAAAGCATGAGTTATGTCAATCAGTACTAAGAATAGCTTTAAATAATACATACATTTGATTTAAATTTTTACACTAATTCTATGTTATAGCAGAACAATACTTACAGTTTTCAGTGAAAGAAATGCAGTACTGCTCCACAGAAAGACGTACATTATATATGAATACCATGATTATTCATACAAATGAGTAAAAACAGATTGCAGTCGACTCTTGTTAATACAAACACTGTTAATAACAATTCTGGTTATAACAAACAAAATGTCTTGGTCCCGACTAAATTAATGTGCACAATGAATGTGACCATCGGTCCTCTTAATACAAAATTCTGATATAACAAACATTTTGGCTAGGTCCAGTTGCGTTTGTATTAACAGGAGTCGACTGTATCTATCAACCGATGAAAGAAATGAAGTTATAATCTAAACATTTAGATAAGCCATTCTAAACTACATAACGGGTTTCTTAAAATAGCCCCACAAATAATGCTTATCTATAAACTTTGTCAGGCAAGTGTTCTAGCTAATTCAAATAAAACAGGTCCGATAAGCATTTTAAATAACACAGAGCACACTTAGCACACGAGTAGATTAAATACTGCAATCGTCTCAAAATTCTATAAGTAGCCAAAAATTCTCTTGTCGGCTTTTATAAATATCTGTACAATATGTATTGAGCTAAAAATATATAAGAATTCGTAAGATGACCACTTTGGATAAACTACGCCTTTCCTAGGCAAGTAGTAAATACAAACATACGGAGCGTGCAACATTTACACCATCAGGTAATAAGCTGCCTTTCCATACCATGTGTGTTTCAGTCCATTGCATATGCCTATGGACTCCGTGCACAAGTACCCCCTCAACGGTAAGGAAGGGAGAGTTGGGGGAGAACAAAAGTAAGTCGTGCATACCTTGCATTATACACGTGCCAACCAGAATGCACACACTGTGTGTTCCATCCACGGGGCTCTCAAAACTGGTAAAACAGCGCCCTCTCTTGTCTGCGCACAGAGCCAATATAGTTTAGGCCTAAATACAAAAACAGAGACACCAAAATGCACGCATGCAAAGGCAGCTTAAGCTTGCTTCAGATATCTTGAAAAGGAAACTTAAAATCCTCTTCGCACGAAGTCATTTCTCTTTTCATCACTGATTATGAATGAACTTGTACATAAACCACTTTATAAAAATTAGTTTATTCTAATTAATTGGTACGCAAAAACCCCCCACTAATGATGAACCTAATGTGGCATTTCAAATTAGGTTTTGCCCTTCACCGACGTTTAAACACTGTATACTCAGTGTGTTACCTCCCGAGTGAAAGCTGGAAAAAATCACTTGGGTGGGACTCGAACCCACGACCTCCTGCTTTCTAGTGCAGATGTCTTACCACTCGACCACCGAGCTAACGGGATCGGGAGGCTGGTTCGAATCTGATGTACATAGCAGCGGGTACCGCATAAACTATTATAAGATGGATTTTTGCGTCGGGTGATATATATCAAATTAGGTTTTGCCCTTCCAGCTTTTTTCCCCCAGCTTTCACTCGGGAGGTAACACACTGAGTATACAGTGTTTAAACGTCGGTGAAGGGCAAAACCTAATTTGATATATATCACCCGACGCAAAAATCCATTTTATAATAATGTGGCATTGTTAACCTTACCTATAATAATACTTGTGACGGGCCACTTGTCATGAGTACATCAAGTTATCGGATGGTTTCCCAAATATTTCTGTGTCGGCTATTAGTATGCTTGCTTAAATGTACATAAAACTGGGCAAAGAAGCCAAAATCCAAAATAACATTTCAACATCTTTCTTGAGCTACATATACTGCATGTGTAGTAAGTAACTAAGCAAAGTACAATTCACATGCTTAAGTACAGCTGCTGGCATGGCAAGCCGTGCATTTTGCTGTGCCATGTTGACCGTGTTTTTCATACAGAAATAAATTGTCCAGTCATAATGAAACAAAGAACATCAAATAGTAAGAGGCCCTTGACCAATCAGACTAGCTTTGTTCTGTTTACTGCTTCTTTTTCATTGGTAGATATTCAGAGAGCAGTTCATGAGCAACAGTAGCCACGTAATAAAATAAGTAGAGTCTATTGGTTGAACAGTGGATGACTTGTTAACCAGTTCATGCCGGAGGCCGCGTAGACACACAAAGTTTTGCGCTATTCGGAACGAATGACGATAAACACGCAGCGAGCGAGGCAAGAAATATCTGTCAGCGACCCGCTCGCAGCGAGCGAGGCTGGAAATATGAGTGTGCTGCCCGAGGGTGATGGCTTCAACCCGCCTGGCTTGAGGTCGAATGGAAATAAATCCTGCGCCTCGTTCCGTTCTTGTCAAAATAATCCCAGCGTGAACTGGTTAAACGTCACAATTTAAGCGAGTGGATTCTGCTAGTCAAATACTGAAGCTGATCTTTAAAAATTTGATTACTGTGTAAAATTTTAGATGTTATACTTTTATATCTGTGAGGTGCTACACAGTAAAAAGCTTGTAGGCAGGAAAATAAATACTAACAAATTCAACTGTTGCTCAGTCGTAAGCACACATAAAACTGACCAATTGAATCAATTAACTGCTGACCAATGTAACAAATAAGTAACAGAAAAAATGTCTCACCCTTTGGTGCACAGGGAGGTCGCTTGCGACTGCCACAGAAATGTTACAATCTGTGCATCTAGGCCAAATAGTTTGTGCACCAAAGGGTTTACATCCAAGCTTGGTGAGCTCACCTATGCGGCTCAGCTACTAATCACAGTCAGCTGGGATTTCCAACCCAGGGTGAAAAGTCACCTGAGTGTTACGATTCAGGCTGACTGCTGGGTAGAAGACGCCTGTCAGACCAGTGAATGCCACGGGTCCCTGCTTACAGTCGTTGATGTAGAATCTGAGCGTCTGCTTGTTCAGGTCCAGCAGGACGCCGACCACGGACCCCACGTCAATGCCGCCCTCGGTCCGGTCAGCGTGGGCGTTGTTGTGGATGAACCAGCTGCGATTGTTGTCCACGTACATGGACCAGGACTTGTCGTCCTTGCCCAGCATCATGTCCCTGGCCGTGTTGTAGCGCGCCACGCCAAAGGCCGGGTCGGGATGGTTGTCGTAACGGTCGATGGTGATCTCCCAGTAGTGGACGCCTTTGGAGAAGCCCACGTTGCCCAGCGCGATGCGCTCGTCGTAGGTGTTGCAGGTCAGCGTCATGTTGTCGTTGGTGAAGATGATGTCTGGGTGGGCAGTGCGTGGGTCAGGCTGAAACCAAGCCACTGAAATGCAGACAACAGAAAGGTCAGAGAGACGGAAATGGGATCTTGCCACTGAGTTTTGTGATAAACTGATGCATTAGAAGCCCCTCTCTTTTTCAAAAATGTTCTTTCCAGAAAATGTCTGTGTATTTCAGTTTTTTTGGTTGGACAATGTCAGGCTTTGTGCCGCATGCTCATTGCTTTAATTTAACAGCCATTTAGACTGGCAGAGTTGGGCCAAACCAAATGATTCACTGAAAAAGAAGCGACTATGTTGAAAGACTGACTCCAGAGTCCATGGAAAAATTCATTCATCAAGTTAGCCTATCTGCAACCAAAGTCTGTTTCTATTATTTGGTTTGGGGCAACTAGTCTGAAATGGGTATTATTCTTCCCCTATTCTTCCCTCCATGCTACTTTGTGTTTATTTGCTTTATTGCCCCCTTTTAGAATTGATAATGTTGAATGGTAACAAGTCAAATCACAAGTTGGTTTCTGTTTGTGTGCAAAAGCAACACACAATAAAAGCCTTTTTCTGAGGCTTGCATTTTTTTCTATTTTAAACATAGTACACGAATGAATACGTCAAAATACGTTAGGAAAAAGAAATCTGTTAAAGAACATGGACAATATATCTTTTTGAAATGCTCCATTAATAAGGGAATAAATATGTGCTTGGCTGGTTTTAAACAAGTACGTTTAAAACTGGATAATTATCCGTGACCAGGCCCCTAACAGGTTTTACCTGTACTTGTTTAATACCGGCCAACCACATACTTATTCCCATTTATAATTACCTTTCGGTCAAGAAGTCTAAACAAATTGAACGTTGACAATTTTCCAACGATTCTGTTCTATAGTTTTACCTCTGGCCATTTCTATGGTATGTGCCTCACGCGGGTAAAAATGTGCTACAAATCTCCCTTTATGGACATTGGCGTGCGCGGCGCGTACTGCACGAAGTGGCACAGAACGCAGCAGTGCAGGAATAGTGTTTAAAACCAGCCGGTGTTTTTATCAGTGGTGTAAATCTACCCATGTGATGTGATGGGCTCTCGATCAACAGGAATGGGTAAACTGTCCTAGGTATTTATGAATGTCCATTTAAGACGTACAATGTATGACTCTCGTTAATACAAACTCTGTTAATACAAATTCTGGTTCTAATGAACACAATTAATGGGACCGACGCTCCTCTTAATACAAAATTCTGATATAACAAACGTTTTGGTTGGTCTGGCTGAGTTTGTATTAATGTATTATTATTAATAACCACTTTACCTTCTGCTGTCTGTAGACAAATCCCCTCGCTGTAGTCTCCTTCTCCAGCGTGATTGTAGGCCTTGATTCGGGCATTGTAGGTAGTGTCAAAGTGGAGACCATCGACAGTGCACATTGTTTCTCTTCCATAATACACCTCCTGAAAGCGCACAGAGATATGCACAGACAGCTTAGCATTTGGGAAATAGAGAGTAAACTGGCCAACACCAGATGTACACCATCCACTTATGATAAGAAGACTCTTACATGCAGTTGTATTTGTGATTTCAAGTGTATTTATATCCAAACAAGTTTTTTTTTAAGGTCAAAACTTTCTCAAGGTCAAGACCCTTGTTTAATACTTCATCAATTTGTGCCTACAATGTATAGTCTTCTCTGTACCTGACTCACTGGCTGACTGACTAACTGACTCACTCCGCAACTGAATGTCACTGACACGTTGGCTAACTGAATGTCACTATGTCACTTGTGAATTAGACTTGCGTAAGTCTCTCAATGAATGATTGTCACACGTATATTAGATTATTTCATGTCATGGCTATAAGTCAAGTCTTCATGCGAACGGTGATAGTGGATTTTTCGTTTCCATCCTGTTATCACTACAGCTTATTTTAGCCATTCTGAATCAATTCGGGCGTTTCACAATGCAGTGCACCACCAAGAGTTTGCTATGGAGAGTCTATTTTTCAAGTTTACGGTTGACAAAACATGGCCCATTTGAATGAGTATCAGTAGACAACTTGAGCTAGTTTGTTATAGATTGGGGCATAGCGTTCTGCCACTTTATAAAAAAACACCATATTGATAATAAGAAAAGAAAAGGACAAACATTTACTCGAATCATACATTAACGAAACTACTGACCGGAAAAACTAACGATTTCAAATGTCCCGCACTGCCAATTGTCGACCATTTCCCACAATGCATTGGGAAAAATGAACTCTCCGTGGCAAACTCTTGGTGGCGCACTGCATTGTGAATCGCCCGAATTGAGTAGAATTTTGTGCACTCTGGGACCAGCTTTACTAGGTTGCCTTGTTTTGTTAAAACAATATTTTGAAGACTTAAGGTCCTCACACCCATATGAAAACACACATATTCTTCCCAAATGAAAAGAACAAGTTAAAACAGTAGAACAGTGTACATGTATGTCCTTTGATTACAGCAGTTATCGTTGAAGGATCAGCCTTATCTGTAAACGGCCTCATTGTCCACCTACAGTAAATATCTCTCTCTATGCAGTCACGAGTCAAGCTGCAACTTTTCCACAACTGGGACTCGAAGATGCATCGAAACATTATCGCACCACTCATCGCCGGAAAAAATCTCGAGTGCTTCTTCAGCGAACACAAACAGCCCTATAAATTGCCACTTTCAAGGGCCCGTTATCAATCCAGAATGTGTCATTAACCAGCAGTCTTTGTCAAGTTGTATTTGTTCTCCTTGATGATCGCGTCACATTAAGCCTTTGGAGTGGAAACGCTTTATCATGTCGGCCTTTCACCTGTTCTGCAAGAGCCGCTGTTAAGTTTGCATGAAATGGGAATCACATTTCTCTTCATTAAACTTTGTACCTCGGATATGAACGCCATCCGTTCAGTCTAATTTGGCAATTTTGTTGCAACCCATAAACACATCAAATACGCTAACAAACAATACATGCAGACGGTGGAGAGGGCATGAAACACAGTCACATCCCCCCCCCCCCAAAAAAAGGCAAAAAGACGGACTTTTACAACTGTATATATTTTATTTAAAGAAAAATATTGTTATCTGAATCTGTATTTATGATGAATCAATTCTTAAAGGGAATGTACAACATTTGCTTTTGCTGCAATTTTCATAAATAAATGGATTTGGCGGATTAGTATGTTATAGCAAATATTTTTAAACTGACTTGTTTCACGTTTTGGGCTTGTAGATGCTGGAAAAACCAAGAAAACCAATCATGTTCTTGTAGTCTGGTTCCCTAACCCCACTTAAGATGAAACGGAGCAATTTGTAGACTTTGGGGAATTGTAAGGTCAGAGAATCAGTCTAGCAGGCTTGTACCCCTTCACAGATGTGTAATCAATTGCAACGAAAATGCGGAATAACTAAATATGAAAAATTAGGAGCACTTTTTGAAAAAAAAAACCCAGTTTTCTCCAACGCTGGTTGACCAGCGTCGAAAAAATACAATTCATCTTGAAAATGCCAGCACACCAGGAGCTACGGATGCTTTAGACTGTCATTTCCTAGCAATCTAGTAAGGTATTTCGTGATAATTTGATCATTTCATTTTTGATATTTGCAAATGTTGTATCTTCCCTTTAACAGAAACATATACCACAAGAACTTTTTTAGGGTTTAGACAGATAAGGTTGGGGCAAAAAGCGATTTTGAAACAACATCACCAGTTCTGAGTGGGTTCTTTAGTATTTAAAGCTTAGAACCACAATGTATAATTTTTTCAGAGGTGAGAAATTACAGTTATTTTCAAAAGGGCTGGGGTGGGAGGGTGGGAGGGTGGGGTTGGAGGCGGGTCTATGGGGGGGGGGGGGGAGTGATTCCCTTCAAAATCCCCTCCCCACTCCTGCCCATCAAAAAAAAAAAATCATATCTGCTCACTCTGCTGTACAACCAGTGCAATCAATTTGGATATCAAGCGAATTCGTCAGCAACGTCTACCTACCCTGAACTCGCCATTGTTTCCGTCATCAAGTTCCAGCACATAGCCTTCCACCCAGCTGGATGGGTGCGGCTGCCAGGCTAGCGTCACGCTGTTGTTCTCGGCGCTGCAGTTTTCCGTGATGATGATTGGTGGATCGGGCACTATGGACAGACAATCACCAATCAAGTAATCACTGAATCAAACAATACTATAAATCATCGCATCCGTGCAACAAAGTTGTATCTCACTTAAAATGACCCGGATGTACACACAAATTCAATGGACGTCGAGATACGACCTTGTTGCACGGAGCGTATTCGCGCGAGATACATTTGTACGTCTTTGTTGCAGAATGGAGTTACGACCTTGTTGCACTGACGCGACGAAATATCAACACCGTTTGTAAAAGAATAACGACGCTCATCATTGAATGACTGCAATACACTGATCCACTGGGCCTCATGCCCTCTGTGCACACAGGCAGCAAAACGTGTGCCCCTCCAATGCCACAATATATGTTCCAACCCTGCACATATAGGCACGTACGCATACGTCAGACTTTTGTGCACCCATGTAGGACACTAGTCATGCCAGTCATTCGTCAGAACACAATGAAGCATGGTTGAATGGAATCAGTCTATTGTGAAAGTAAGTTGTCAAATTGTTTTATGTAAATATTTCAAGCATATCATATTTCAAGTTACAAAATCTAGGGTTAAATACCAGTAGTATATGTATAAATGAAAGCTAATAGCTATTCAATAATAAGGGAATGAATGTGTCCTTGGCCAGTTTTAAACACTAAGTTTTAAGACCGGTTGGAGTCTGGATGCTGATAATGACCCGAGCCCAATGCTAAAAAGAAATCAAACATTTACGGTCCAAAAGTCACAACAAGTCAAAAATTATAAATTTCCAAAGATTTTGTTCAAAAATTTTACTTCATGTTTTTTGAAACACCTTTCTAGCTATGCTATGGCCCGCTTGCGAGTAGTCGTAAACAACTATGGAGGTTGGTGCGCGCGTTGATGTGGCGTCAAATGCAGCTGTGCCAGTGTAGTGTAAATTTAGGACTATGAAATACAGACTCACTAGTAGTATTGCACATTCTTACATGTACGTGAGGATTATGAACGTTCAACCCATAAAACGGTACTGGCACCGGATTTCATAGGAGTCCAAATTTCATGTGACACAGGAACAGTGTTCAAAACCAGCAAGCCGGTCTTTATCAACCGTTTAAAACCGGTTTTGTGACAGGCTCTTGACTAATAGGAATGTGTAACTGTCGTAAGTATTTATGAATAAAGGATATAACTGTGACAGGTCTATTTTTGAATGTAAAGGTCTCCATAGCATGTTTATTTGCAGCAACTTTATTTATAACAAAAGTGTCAACCATCCCTAACCCCCAGGGCTGTGTGAATAACTACATCGAGTTTCAGTAAAATTTTTATTAAAATAATAATCATTGGAACCACAATTCCCTTAACTTCACTGGAATTCTGCGGTATTGTGTTTTACTAAAGACTGCAGTCGTGAACATCCCTGAAAGAGTAAAGATTGAACAAATGATGTTGCGGAAAGAAATTGATTCTGCTTTTATTTTGCGGACGTTTACTAATGGTGCAATCTGCTTATGATGCATGTCGGCTGTCTAGAGTTTAATCAAATGTTTTCCGTCATCATCATCATCTACTTCCTTCCCTCCGTTAAACATTTACCTTTCATCTCTTTGAAGTTGAGGCGCTCGATGGCTCTGAGCACCGGCCCGCTGTCCAGAGTCAAATCAAACTCGGCATCCACTCGATGCTCCAAGATCATCTCCTTCTTCCAGGAGACCTCGGTGTGACGGACGCGGTTGATCAAAGCACCAGAGACCTAGACGGGAGATTGCGGGAAAACCAAATCACGAACGGGAGATTAATTTCGGATGGGGGATAGAAGTGTAATGATGGAGAGTGTTTGACTGTAAAGTTCTGAGCTCTGTTTGCCATTTGCCAGAGTCTAAAAAGAAACATTTCAAGTTTATTACAGCCACATGAAAGCATTTTTCAAAACTATGTTTGAACAGTTGCAGGTACTTAAGTGGCAGAGTTATTAGTATTACCGGTATACTATAAAGAAGAAATTGTGTGTGTATATGTGGGCGGGCCGTCACCACGTCATGGCGAAGTTTTTTTATTGTTAGGGAAATTAGGACCAAGTTATGGGGACTTTCTGCTGTCCCCATAGTACCATGGGACAACTCGTGTGGGTAGGCATTACATTCACTGTGTGGACTTCCGAACAAAAGAGGTCCACATAAACCAGGTAGAGGCGACGTTGTGTGGACTTGGGCAAGTCTACACAGTGTTTCCCCATTTCTTGAAAACGGGTTTAGAGGCATTTTGGGTTAGGTTTATCTGTGGCAAAATGAAGAGAAACACTAAAGGGAATCATAGAAACAAAATTGGGTTGAAAGTGTTTTCACAGTGAGAGTAAAATGTTTTTTTTTAAGAACTTTTTCTTAATTACACAAAAGCAAGGGAATGTCCACACTAGGTATGTAACGTAAACATGTGTGTAGTCCCCACGGAACAAGTATGTGTGGGTGGGCTGTCACCATGTTATGGAGAAGTTTTTTTTACTGTTAGGGAAAGTCTTTCATTTTCATTAAAATACTGTTTTGTTCCAAAGTTTGTTTCTCCAGGAAATGCAAGTGTTTAGTTTGGTGTAGGGAAAGGTGGATGTCAGCAACTATAAATGTTGCTGTCAATTTAGTTTTTTTCTGCCTCCTCCAGACAATTACTCATACCATTTCATTCAATTACTTGATTCAAATATGTGATACGAAACCTACATGAGTGTTTTTTTTTTACAGATTTGAAAAGAGCACAATCTCAGCATTACTGCTGTGAAAACTGCATGCTGATACCATCTTTAGTTAAAAAATTATGGAAGTTGGAACACCAAGAGATGCAATGAAGTGATGTGATGAAGTGACCCTATTTTGGCCTGAATCTCCAAATAAAAATTACAGACAAACGACTCATTTAGCCTGATTCGCTTTACATATATACATGTAATATAGAAACTCTTTTATGTTTGTACCCGATCTTTGTTTCCTTTAACAGTTCATACTGAGAAACGTAGAACAAAAATTCCATTTGTGAGCATGGAAAGTATACATGTATGTACAAAGTAGTTGCATGCTCGGGCGCCAGCACCATCACCATGGTAACCACAATGATAAATCCTCCAAGAACATATGACTCTGCCTATTACCATGTTACAATATCTTAATATTTCCTTTGATGGGGACTGAAATTGAAGCGAGTGGGGTAATGAGAATTCAACAATGATTTATCCCTGAATGCTCATATGAGTCATCAGCCTCCATTTCAAACGTGCCCTGAGGGGAAACATAAAACCACCAGGATTTTGGATTTAATATTTTCATCCCACGAAGAATCTCATTTGATCATCCAGGGGGCTTTGCGCGTGCAGGATACATGTTCTTCTTCCCTTTCTATTTGGTACAATGGGTTTGAGCTGAATGTGTTTAGGAAACAAAGAACAGTGAAATGGTGCTGTGGGGCTCTGGTACATGTAGTTAAGGCGACAAAACTGACATGGTTTCAGTGCCTACTAGCATTCTTGAGCCCTTCGTCACTATTTTGAAACATTTCTTTATATTTAATTTTCAACAAGTTTCTTCAGGCTTCCAGTACCACAAAAACACAAAAAATATCGTATTTCAGAGAACACTTAAATCATTCAAAGGTAAAATCTGAGATGTGTGTGTGAAAGTGAGTCGAAAGTCAATGTACTACAAGGTAATATAATATGGAAACAGTTTTTGAGATTTAAAATGTTGCTACCTACTTCGGGTGATTCACAATGCAGTGCGCCACTAAAAGTTTGCCACGGAGAGTTCATTTTTCCCGGTGCATTGTGGGAGATGGTCGACAAATTCGCAGCGCGGGACATTTGACATTGTTTGTTATTCCGGTCAGTAGTTTTGTAAGCGTATGATTTTGAGTATCTGTTTGCCCTTTTCTTTTCTTTTTATCAATATGGTGTTTTTTGTAAGGCGGCAGAACGCCATGCCCCTATATACAACAAATTAGCTCAAGTTGTCTACTGAAACTTATTCAAATGGGCCATGTTTTGTCGACCGTAAACTTGAAAAATGGACTCTCCATGGCAAACTCTTGGTGGCGCACTGCATTGTGAAAGTTGTTTGATATTTTGGGAGGCATTTGGGGGCTTTGAGGAAATTGTCACAAATCAAAGGACAGGTTTCACTTCTCGAGTACCAGAGAGACTGTGTAAGATATCAGATGAAGATGTACACAAAAGATAGCTCTTTTCAATCAAGTTTAATGACAACACCTCCACCCTCTCCTCCCCCCCCCCCAAAAAGAAATCACTTCTGCTACTCCGATCTCCCTTTTTCCTGAGTCACAATAGAAAAAAGTCATACGCTGAATTATTTTTTTGGAAACCGTTCACCAGTGAGAAACATAATCAGCCTCGTCAGTCATTCACCCGTTTGTCTCCGATATCCTGAGAAAAGTGTGATCGTTGTGGAACTCCCATAGCTATTTGAAGATGTTGGTTTGCACGCTGAAATCAATCGCAATCACGGAGTGCATTCTTGCTGTTGTAAGTTCCCTAGGGCCGGCAGCGATTGCACAGTGTCTGCTTGCAATGTCGTTGGCCCAGTTTTCTATTAATAACCCCTCAACAGCCCCCAAAAGTCTATAACATCAGGGGAAATTACCGTCGGCATGATTATCGGGCTTTAGGGTTATTCTGTGGCAAATCACCCGGAGGCTGTTGGGTGTAGAACTGAGATTTTAGGTTAAAGATATAGTCCATAATTTGTAATTTGTGCATTTTGTTCGTTTGAACCAACAAAGGTGCTCAAAATCTAATGAAGGATACTGAACAACTAACCTGATGAAGTTTCAGCTCAGCTTCAGCTGTATATTCTGAGAAAAACAACATTCTAGGATCTCAATTTCAAATCAAAAGTTGCTGAATCATGTTTTGAATTGTTTTGAATTGCAGCTACATGTATACATGATGTCGCGCACTAGATCCGACGAATTATAGCAACCGTGCGGGCCGCGCCTGTGCGTCGTGCCAATGCTTGCACGCGCTGCGCCGAATAACGAAACGGTGCATTTTTTTTAAGACACACCGTTGGAAAGGCATTCTTTTGTTGATTACTTCAAAATGATAGCTTGCCTGAAAGATTAATTTCACAGGGAGTTTAGTCCACATACTATCTTTCAACCAAGTATGTTTTTCAACAATAATACGCCAGTTACTTTTTCGGATGGCTGCAAATGATGGACTATAGCTTTAAGCTTCAAAATACTAATGAACTCATGACAAATTTGAGACTGCAAGTTGTTTCTGAGATGAGGCCTGTTCAAACGATGCATCTCATGTTAAGAATACACTCAGCAGTCTATATTTCAAGTACAGTTGCTCTTAATGGTTTCAAATGTCAAACTCTGTACTTCTTCAGAATAATTTGGATTGGCGTAACTCTGGATCACTAGTCTGAAAAGGGTGTGAGTTGTGCAACTGCATTGTAAAAACAGTGGGTTTGCATGTTTTAGGGAGATGTGATATGTGACTGGCCTCTACACTAACAAGACTGGTTGTAACCATAGAGCTATATTAAATTACTAGAGTGCTAACTTCTCACTCCCCCGCGGAGATACTTTGAAGCCGTCCTGAGCACGGGTGTTTTGAATTCATGTGTGTGTTTGTAGAACATAATGACATTAGATGGAATGAATTTTGAATAATGTACTCTAAATGTAACGTGCAAGTACAACACACGTGTTTGCGTTGTTTGCGCAGACATGCAAATTAATAGCCGTACTGAAGTCGTGCTAAGTTAGGACTTCTCGCGCTTACTCGAGCCTGGCCCAAGTAACCGACCACTGAGCCAGTTACTTTGGTAAGTAGCGCATAAGGCCATGCTAGAACATGGCTGTCACGTCTGGCGATGCGCCAGGGGTGGGAGGTTCAAAACGAAAATGTGTATCCCAATTAGTTTAGATGGGCGGAAATTTGACACATTGTGTTAACAGTGCGTCTGAAGCAGCATCGCTTCAGTCAAGTACCGGTATGTCACAGCTAGTATAGAGGTTAACATACAAATAATAAATGCTTATAAGTGAAATGGTAAGAATTATTTCATGAGGTAACAGATGGAATGTTCATTTTCACCTTCTGGAATGGAACATTCCATCTGTCAACTAATGAAATTATTCTTTCAATTGCACAAATGTGAAACATTCATTATTTGCTTTATAGAACACCTGAATAAATCCTCGTCATCTCACTGGTCAGAGCCACCAAACGTGAGACCGTGCAATGGAACTTCTGTTTACCGTGGAACAGAACTTCTAGCGATGCAGCCGGGCCATGGGTTGGGACGAATAATTCAATAACACATTGTGATCAACGACCCACCAATCCGATGACACGAGGATTTATTCAGGTGTTGTATAATGGGTGCCATTCACACATTGGCCTAACGTTGTGAACAGCGCCCTCGCATTTGGACCACCCATTTACCATAAGGAAGGCAGCAGGATCCTGCTCCTTCATGACTTCTATGGCATACTCCAGCAGGCCGGTCGTCTGCTTCAGCTTGCAGCTGCACTGCCCGATGTGATTCTTGATCATCTTGGTCTTAAACTCACGCTCCCTCTGGACCTGAATGAGACAAGATAAATCTGGTCAATGGCCGAGCAGTATCTGATACAATGGTGTAGCCTGGTTGCCTTTCAATGTAAGTGCATTGTCTGTGAGGTGATTGAACGATAAAATACAGCACCATGGTGAGATGCAGCATAACATATGCTAGCTCTGTGAAGTTTGCCCCCCAGCTCCACATTTAAATCCTCAACTCAGAACCAAATAGCACTTGTTGCTCTTGCTTTTGCCCATTTGTTGGGGTCTTTTCTAACAATTTGAACATCAAGCTCTTACAAATATCATTTCACCCCAAGAAATTCTGCTAAATATTTCCATAAAGGCCAACAAACCCTTTAAGAGCATGTTAATGCAACCCTCACGACAAAATGGAGATACTGCAAAATACACGTACTGAACAAAATACAAAAGTGACCAAATTCAATGGATTATCCAAAGATTTCAATCTTTCATGCATTCAAATTATACCACTAAAAAGGAAACAACAACAAAAACAACCACAACAAAAAAAAACCCACTAAACCCAAATTTTCAACAACAAAAAATTCATTAGAGCAAGTTAAAGAAAAGAAAGGCTAAAATAAATTGAGACATTTCCTTTAAATTTTTGAACAGGTTTTTCTGATTGAACTGAAAAAATACACACATTTGTTACTGAAGCCTAAACATTAAAGGTTTAAAATTATGGGAATGGGTGTTTACTTAATTTGGGAACAGTCAATGCGCAAACAATCATTATCAAAACAGAAAGAGAGAAAATTATAAACACACACATGCGTACAAATGTCAGTACAGCATTCACATGCAATATTCACCAAACCGAAATCAGCAGACAATCACAAATGAGATATATAAAACCTAGTTCTGTTTATTTCCACCATTAATAGTAATTCCTCCTTTTTCCATATTCATAAAAATGTATGTTTTTATCAACATAATTAATTAATTTCCCTTTGATCTTGAAAGAAAAAACAGTGCACGATGTCTCATGAAATAATAATCAAATCAAATCAAATCAAAAAATTGAATTTCCTAATTTTTTATCGACAACTAGTGGCCTTGATCAGCAGTCACAACAGTTATTTAAATAGCGGTACATGTTTATCCAATATTATGGGAATCCAAAAAGTACAAAAAGAAATTATTTTGGAAAAAATAGGCAATCTTACCAATATGAAAGAAAATGAATTTACCCCCAAAAGTCATTCTTTTTGGCATTTGCACACCATCATATCACCGACCCGGGTAGAAATCAGTGCCAGTCCACCATGGGTCAACAAGGCATACTGTTCACTTTTACAGGTACATCACCTTCACACATTGTACACGGTTCAGTTGTCGATTTTTTTGTTTTCTACCCGGGTAGAGCATCTTAACCCTGGTCCAAACCAGGGTTGGATTTTACCTATGAGGCACACTTTACCCCGGTAGAAGCAGTGTTGGTTTCTTGCTAGTGTGAAAGGGGATGCCAAAATCTTGGAGTTTGACACAGGTCCAACACAGAGGTTTAGTGTGAAAGGCCCTTAGTTGAAACCTTTGTACCGGTGCATGTAAATTCTTGATTTTGAAGAGCAACATACCATTTCCTCCCTTCTCCCGTATTGCATCCGTATTCCCTAGCACAGTTGACAGTGACTCCAATCCAATCAATATCCCATGAATCATTTCTTTGATTGATCAGACAAACACTCCAATCAGACACTGGAATGTTTTTCCAACCGATTGTTAGTAATTTGAGGCACTGGCCCAGTAAATATAAAGCAAGGCCCACAGTACATACTGACAATACAACAATAAATCTAGGGCAGTAGGCTGGTCACAATCACAGTGTCTAGAGTTTCAATTAACAATGCAATAGTGCAAAGCCTTCAGTCATTGATTGTCAATGATGGCACTCTTAATTCTTATCCAAACAAGAGCCCCCACTTCAGATATTAAAGTGCAGGGCATCCTTTGTTTTCACCCTCGCTGTACTAATATGGCTTCCAGATATTCCCATGGGATACCCAGCAGGAACATTGTCAAGGTATTTCGTCCTCCCCCGCCCCCATCATCGACGTGTTGAGGCAACAGCGCGAGGGACTTAATTACTGCGCGTTGGGACGCAGCCGCGATGAAACTTATCAAGCAGGCTCGTCACTTAATATTGAGCAAATATATTTGTTCGGACGGCTTGTGACGCTGAATGTTGGGCAACATTGAATTTCGATTGACGAACACTGTGGGATAGTATCACAGGCAGGGACGCGAGGGATATTAAGGCTTGAAGCGACCACATTTTCTGAAGTACCGGTGCGGCTTGAAGCTGTTGCACTTTGAAATGAAGATATTGGTGCCAATGCGAGTGCACAAATAAAGGTCAATGCTCTCATTCTTGGAAACCACTTACCTGTAGAAAGATAAATTGTTTGGAAGAGAAAGCCTGGCCTAAATTCTTTGGACTGCAGGGTTGCAGCTTTTGATTTGGAAAATGAATTTCATATCTGAATGCAATTATTTTTTTTTTTTTGGAAACTTCTAATTCATTCCCAGCACCATAGAGAGAGAGCAATTGAATACAAGAACTGCCGTTGATATCATTTAAAATGTTCTTTTTTTTGTGACAGAAAACTCTAGATCAAGTTTTATTCTTGTTCACTTTCTGTTTTACATCCACTTTCTTTTTCTTAATATTTCATAATAAATGTCATCTACAAAATGAAGTCAATATAAAATTACTCAACCAAAACATACATGTATAATAATGGCTGAAATTGATTTTGGTTTCATACCTGACAATCTCAACTATTTTAATTTCAGAAAATCATGACCACTGGCCATCTGACCAGCTAAAAACCACGAGGCAGCAGGAGTCCCATTGCCAAGACCAATTACTTGGAATTTTGACGGCATTCCAGTTTGAACCCGATCGCCACAAATCAAAAATTATTATTTTTCCTTAGCCAAGAAGTCTCGTTTAAGACAACAGCCTCAGGTCAAATCGTGTGGTCGGCCTCTGAATTATTCTCTCACCGAGGGTCTTGAATTTGTCTCGACTACCCAGACAGGAGTCTCCATAAGATAAATACTGCTATAGCTCTCCCAATACCATAGCCGCAAGGGTTTATTGTTGGGCATACACTGTACATTTGCTCAATGAGTTTACCAAGGATTTCCAGAGAAAATACACCTTTTTGCAGCCGCACACGCCAGAAAATCTTAAAAAAAACACGTTCCCATGTTTGCATTTCATGAATACAATCGGCGACGCTTCTGATCGCAAATGACTTATACTTTTGTCTAGAAAATAACATTTAATTAATACATGTTTTACAAAAGAAACTAATTTCCTTTCTTTTTTTCTTTTTTGGCAATTTGACTTTTTTGCCAATGAGGCAAATTTTCTTTGTGGACATTTTTTTGTATTTTGTTTTCACATCGATGTTTGCAATTTGCAGTTTTGTTAAGAAAAACAAATCAAAAACACAAAAAAACAATGTAACGGCTTGAATGCTCCTCCAGCTCAGAACAACACTAGGTGCTTGTTGCCCCATGCAAATACCATAATGTATTTAAGTACACTGCTGTTACATGTACCTTTTAGCCTACATGTCCAACCTGACTAATGGTCTCTCGGGGGTAGAAAAGGGAGGTGGGGTGGGGGGAGTGAGTCTGCTCGAAGGGATAGGGCTTGCTGCATCCTCTGATGTTATGAATAATATTAGACCATTATTGCTGTGACTTTTCACAGATACCCACATGTACATGCACTATTGCTGATGTTATCTGGGAAAGGGATTCTTATCTGCCTTGCTGGCTGGGGGGTAGAGAGTGATGTCCTGGGAAGCAGATACAAAATAAAAGGAAGGCGGCGCGGAGGCTGCTAGCTGTAGTACAGGTGCATGTACAAGGACAGATATGTCGGAGCTAATGCATGACTCTATGATCAATGCATTCAATTATGCACGAGCCTCGATGCTTTCATCATTTTTATCCGATTTTAATTATCGCCGGATCGGTGGGCAGACTGAACTTTTGTTGTGCAGATTGTCCATGTGGGCTTGAATGAATGTAGCAGATCACACAATTCAGAATTCCCAATGGCGTAGAGAAGTACCATACAAAACCCTGACTCGTGAATGTTTTTACCATGAGTGGAGATTTGTGTTCATTCAGTGATCATTTGGGGAATACATACCGAGGAACGTCTCTATAACGAACATCGTGAGATCCACAGAAATTCTTCGTAATAGCGATCATCCAGTATAGCGATACTTACCAGCTTGTGGTTTTTCACACATTAGTGGCGCCCCCTTTTTACCATTGTTTTAGCCTAATGGCATTTACAAACCATGCGCTGATGTGCCGAACTTGTCCATCCATTCATCTTTTCAATTCTGTAAGCAGAACTTCATCCTGTACGCCCTGGTAGTTACTGAAAGACGACTTTGACTTTTTTTTGTAATTACATAGTTTTTGAGCTTACACAGGTGGCTTTTCCTTTCTATTCCTTGGGGAAGTATTAGCCATTTGTCGCTCTTCTGTCATGTCTGTTGACATTTTTCACAACAATGTTCGGTACGTTTTACACACAAAAATTGGGATAGCGGTGTTCGGTATAGCGACCTTCCACTGTACCCCCAACTGAATCTACATCCCCTGTTCTTCAGGTACATAAACATCTGCCTTTGGTTTCAAGTTGTTAGTATTTTGATGTATTCAGAGTGTTGTGCATGTACAGTCCAGTGGCTTTATGTTTTTAAATTTGTCCCAATTTTGTTCAGTTACAATTCTGGAAAAAGCAGGAGGATCGTATTGAAGAATCGCAGCTAGGAAATTCACAGAAGCGAGGGATGATTTAAAGGTAGAGTACATATCATTTGTCATTTGTGCATTTTTTTCATTTTAAGCAACAAAAGTGCCCAAAATCTAAAGAACCTTTAAGAAGGGTGCTCAACAATTAACCTGATGAAGTTTTAGCTCAGTGAATGCGGTATATTCCGAGAAAACAATATTCTAGTATCTCAGTTTCAATTAAAAAAGTTGCTGAGTCATGTTTTGAATTGCCCCCGAAATCAGTGTCTGGGACATGTTCTCATTCAGTCAATTGAAGCTATGCGACGTCACACACTGAACTGACGAATTATAGCAACCGCACGCGCATGTGTGTATCGTGTCACGCTTGCACGCAACCATTCATAACTTCGCCGAATTAAAAATGAGCTACTAATGAAATTTCCAAAGAGGCATCTTTAGACACATCTTTGGAAATGACCTTTATTTATCGTTTTCTTCAAAATGACAGCATGCCAGAAAGAATAATTTCACAGGGAGTTTAGTGCCATTACTATCTTTCAACCAAGTATGCTTTTCAACAATAATTTTGTCAGTTACTTTTTGGAAAGCTGCAAATGATATACTCTACCTTAAACCATGGAGGAAGGTGTTGCTTAAACTAAGCTAGGGCTTATTATGTTTTCTACACCAGGTCACCCAAAAGCAGTGGTAATTTGTGTGAGAGAACCAAATTTCCAATGAGTGCAGCACACATCAGTTTTCCCAACCTGCACTTGGCTTTGTTGTCTTGCCGTCTCCGGTTCCGTCCACATCTCAGCTTGTATTACCTGCTGAGGTGTGTGGACCATGTTTTGACAGGCAGCCTGTCAGTGGGGCTGGAGATTTTCCCAGAGATTAGGGTCTAAAGGAACTGACATCAGACTAGCGGACAGGTGACTGTCAGGCAATCAGGGGCTGGAGAGCCAGTCACATGATTCTATGAGAAGGGTCGACCTGCCAGGCAATGCAACCTGTTCAACACTGGGATATTAAACCTGCCAGCAAACACTGATCTTGCACCATTACTACCAATTTCACACCATTACTACCAATTTCACACCACTGCCTTACGTTTCATTGCAAACAAAATGGTACGGACCAACAAATTCCAGTAACAGAGCAGATCTTTCTGGACAACTGATTAACTTTTCATCACCCATTTCTCACAGATTATTGTACAATAATATTACATGGATGTCAGTACACGTTGAAGTCAAATGCTTTGCAATGGATACTAGAATGAGGTTAATATTATGTGGTTTCTTCTTCAGCTCTCTCCTGAGTATTCTGTCCCATGTCTAGAAAACAACCCCCCCCCCCAAATCTATCAGAATCAACTTATTTTAGTATGACATGTACACAGCCCATTTTTTACGGGGTCAGGTTTCAATTTGTGAAAGGCCTGCCTATAACTGCTGTCTGCCACTGATACCCATTCAGACTTTCACAGATAAGACAGTCAAAAGATTGTGTTCCTGAAGATTATATTGCCCGAGTTAAACATACATGTAATACATCGTTAATGGAACACCGTGCCCTCTGGAGACGTGCACACAATAGGGAGGAAAAAGATTGTATATGTCTCCACAGGGCAATTTCTATAGATGAATACCGTCTCCACAAGCTTTTCATGAAATAGATATATGGATTTTACTCAAAAACTAGGAATTTCCAAGGTGGGTTGATTTGTCGCAAATGGAAAAGTTATAGAAAAGGGATATTAAGTCCGAATTTCAGCCAAGGAAATTAATTCTGGTTAAAATTAGAGCATTTTCAAACTTCACTTTCAAACTCGAAAACTTTACTACATGAGAACAAAGAAATGTCTCCACAAGGATACAAATTTCAGTATTGCTGTGTGTGAGCTGTTAAGGAAGTGAGCCTGATGACCCAGGGAGGAGGTGATGTCACACTTTCTCAGCGAATATTGAGTGATGATGTTATCCAGGGAACTTGATGATTCCCCCCCCCCCCCCACTTATCTACTAATTAACATTGGTTAGTCGGAAGGGGGTGGGGTAGCCTCCACTTTCCTTGGATCTACCCTTGCCCATGGTAGAGTTGCTGACAACTCCTCCAGACCCCTTCACCTCTTAACTCCTCACTCCAAGCTGTCTTGGCTTGACTGCACCTGCATCCCTTCACTCCTCGTCATCCCTTCAGCATCTCGTGTTTGGACAGGCTTCTTGACATCATGACGAGTTGAGCTCCCCAACAGACCAAGTGATCCAAACCTTACCCTCTGACCCTGCTGACCTGCTTAAAGCTGCCATAATACTAAGCTTGGATATTGCAATGGTAGCCTACTGGGTTAAGCCTCTGTCCTGAACAGTCAGGGCTGCTTATGAAAGCACACTTTCTTGCAAAAGAACCCATATTTGGGTAGACCCTACAAGTACAACACTTTACATAACATCTCCACACACAAAAAATCCAAACACTTTTCATCTTTCCCGGCACTTTTTTCTTGTGTTAGGCTAAAATGAAACCAACGTGTACTTTGGATTACAGTACGTACATTATCGCAGATCAGAAAGAAAAAAAACTCAAAAAATTTTTAGCCCAAGTTTTCCTAAAATTTTCCATTAATTTAAATAATATAAAGAAAAAGCCACTTGGTACTGTACACGTATGTTAGTACATGCATTAATGAAGTTTTGTTCAAGTTTCTGCAAAAAACATGCCAAAACACACATACGGGCACATTTCAACATAGGAACCTAACCACTTGATTACATGTAACAAAAAATACACAACCAAATTTAACATGTTTTTAAATGAACTCCAAATTAAAAGGCACACATAGCATGCATGCAAACGATTATTTTAATTCTCAGTGAGAAAATATTCAAGTACATGTACATGTATGTATGTACCGGTACATAAACACATTCTCCAAAAGTGTACAGTTACCCCACTATGAACCAGAAAAAAAAAATACACGACATCATGCAAGAATTCAACAAGACACCAGAAAATAATTTCAAGAACCTTGACTTGATACTAAGGACAGGCCAAAGGAAATCTGCCAATAAAATAAATATCCACCAGGAATGTACAAATAAACATTCGCCAGTTAATGAACTGAAAAATAAAGTAACCGTGCCGAGTTCAACAGTCCGGACAAAATGTCAAAGAAACGTGTTTTCCAGTTAACCAGGGCAGACTAAGTCATCAGACTGGTGAGATGTCTGGTGAAACTTACTGTCACCATCTTCATAAATCATTCTTATTCTTGGGTCATCGAGGATGTGTGATATGGCTACATAACCAAGCAGCGGCTGTCAGTCACCGAGCCAATCTTGAATTTTAAAGTCAAGCTTGTTAGTGAATGGCTGACACTTAAGATGAGGATTGGAAAGTTTGTCTGGGAAGTCAAACCAAAGAGCAAGGACCCATGCTTGTAGGTGTAAGTTTGCAGTGACAAAATGGGACATTGGACATTAAAAAGCCTGTAAATTGTAATGTTTGCAGCAAATGGTCATCTATTTTCTTCCTATTTTAAAAATGTACTTGTTTGAAAAAAGTCTGAAGGCTCCCCGTCACGACTCAGCCAATCCAAGTGTCAGTGAACCTTGCTTTTAGAACTTGGCTAGTCTACAACTAACACTGGTCTAAAGTCACCAGTGCATTCTTTGTGCTAGTTGGCAAGCGCTTGGGGATTGCTAGTGAGATGAGAGAGAAGCAATCACATTTTGCAAAGGATGGATGAATGCAGCAATAATTGTCAGAAGTCAATTCAATGCCTTCAGTATCTTTGAAAACACATGGGAGTTAGGAAAACAAGACGTTTAATTGCCCCTCTGAAAGGATGTACTGATACCCTCCTGATTTGTGACTTTATGGGTAAATGCTTTGCACGACATTTGTTTTTTGTAAAAGATAATCTACAATAACAGACAAAACTTTTTTATCAAAACAATTTTTTTCAGCTCAAGATGGGCCTGCTGCAATTAATGCTCCCTCCGCCAGGAACATTTTCTTGTCTGCTTTCTTTCCTTTCCGATCTCATCTTTATTTGCAGAGGAAATGATGGAATTGCTCCAAAATCCTGAGGAAACCTTGGGGTATGGTTTTCCTTACCTGACAAAATATAACAATTGGCTGCATTAATGCTGTATATTTGCTGCATGTTTGTATTGATTATCAGAAACACATGCACAAGCCCACGAGAGCGGGGTGCAAACTTCTTCTAAAATAGTCAGGGGAAAACCATTGCCTTAGAGCTTCCTTGCCACTGCTTGGTCTGATTGCTAAATTTCAAATGTATTTAAGGTAGGCCAGATGCCACTAAGGATGAACTAATCAATTGTGCATCTCACCGAGTCTGTGACTTTAGCTACCGAGTCAGTAACTGGAAAACAAAAAAAAACCCAAAACAGCAAGACGTACCACGTTTCTAAAGGCCTCTGCCTGGGCGGTGTTCTTTCTGATTTCCGAAGCCTGCAATCATTTATCAGGGAAGGAAGATAGGAGTAAGATGATGAAGATGAAGATGTTAGTGAGTGAAGTTGCTCTGGCAAAAAAATATGTTTGGAATCATGAGGGACGATGATGGATTACTCGGGGGATGGGCACGGTTTACGAGCAACTGTAAATATCATCGGTCAGTTACAAATTTCTGCAATCTACAAGTTACTACATTTACATGAGTAATGCATTTTTGCACTGACAATTTTGTCCTGTGAGTGGGACTGTGGGAGTGAAGTGACATGGGAAATATGTCGTGCATCTGTCTCAATTTTAAAAAAAAAGCTGAATCCTGAGCAGCACGACTTGAAACGGACACGCTGCATCTTTTGTGTTCCACAATCTCAAGTGGGATGACGAATTTATCTTCAAACAATCTTGACAGACAAAGTATACATGACGATCCTGTTTGAACATAAGCGATGCATCTACGTGTTTTTTTTCTTCTTTTAGTTTACGTGGGTTGGGGTAGCAAAATGCCAAATGATGAAAGGCGATCAGCCGATCATGCTACACAAGATGTAATGCTGCTGTCGCTGGGAAGTGACCAATCACTATCAAGTATTCAAGTTTACTTAAAGTGATCCAGTCATAAGTCATAATCCTGCTGAAAAGACAAATATTACACTTTAATAATAATAAAAAAAGCAAGCCTAAAAATGGCTTCTCATGACGAGGATTTCCTCTCATAGTTGAAAGACTTAGCACTTTCAATATTAATTTTATGATTAGTCTAAAAAAATTTTAAATCAGAATTTGTCACAGATCTTTTCAAGTAAAAAAGTGCATTTATGCTGGTGTGGCATCAGAATTGTAATTCGCCCCAAACCTACATGTGTGCATACCTACAGAGATGCCAACTTTACAGACTACAAAATAGTAATGATTCTTCCTGCAAAGAGTAATGCTAATGTATTTATACATAGGACAACAGTCAAGTTTAGAGTAACCACAAGTACTTTTCAGAGTAATCACAATGTTGGCGTATAGGACAGCTAGAATTTTCAAGAGTAGTAACATGCCTCAAAATCCTAATAATTACTCCAAAAGAGTAATGGTTGGCATCTCTGTGCATATTAGGGGCGTGCATTTATGGGTAGTACGGGAACAGGTACCCAATTGAAAAAAAAAAAAAAAATCCGAGTACCCGTTAAAGAAACCCAACCCCAAAATTAACATCTTGGAAATTTCCGTTCAGATTGTTCATAAAGGTCCGCACGATAAAACTAATACATCGGTGCGTCAACACAGCAAGATACAAATGTGTACAGTGAGCTTTATCTTTGTAGCTTTACAGTGTAATTCGCAACTTTCGCGAGTGTCATAATCATGTTTTGTTTTCCCCTGTGTCCTGGTTTTCATTTTGAAAATTTCCCTCAAATGGCATTACAAACCTTTCTTTTTCATTGTATGAGAAGTTACTAAGCAATTTGTAAAGTTGGTTACGGGTACCCGATCCCATAATCTGGAACCGGTTTCCTGACATCAAGGGTCCGGTACTCTGGTACCCAATTTCAATGCAGAGCCCTACATGTACATGTACACAAACACAGGTTTATTTATGCTTTTACATGTAGTGTACAATGTACATGCAGCTCTTCACCCAAGATTTTTTCCAGGCACTAAAATGGCATATTTACAATGTGTCCACTGACTGTTGACATTTTGAGTAGCTGTGCTCAGTGTGCTACATGATAAAATCGCATCAATCTTATGGTTTTCTGGATCACAGTCCTAAATATGTCAGCACGACATATGACAATTAGCCGATGGCCAACAGTGGGTTATTATCAATGTTTACTGTAAAATACTGGATGAGGCAATGTGCATGAACATAGGGCACCTTTCTGAAGATAGAAAGGAAAGTTGATCTTTCTCTTGTTCATGTTCAAAGGGGAAAAATTCAGATTCAGTGCTCGGGTATGTGTTAGCATATTTTAGGGGTCCAACTTGCAGGGGATGGGGGGGGGGAGCATCAGACATGAATTTTTTTCGGGGGGGGGGGGTTGAAAAATTAAAAATTAAATCAAACTCTTAAAAAATATGCCCTTGGAAAAATTTCAAATCAGGGTTGCAGTAGCAGCAATATCAACAAGATGAATCACATCCAGCCTTGGGAATTTTGGCAGCGCTACCCTAAAAATTCTGAGCATGCGTGCTGTTGAGGTATGCTGGGAACTTCTTGGGCAGCGCTGCCAAAGTTCCAAAGACTGCATGATTTGATTTATCTGGTTGATAGCATGGCTTGGCTTTACCACAGCAGATTTACAACGCTTGTCAGGGACTGGCTGTATGGGAATAAAACAAAGTCTTGAACCAAGACTTCAATCAGCACTCCCATGAAGTCCCATCACCATTAATATATGCCACAATTTGTGTGGGGAGCCTTTCTGTTTACAAATACATGTATACAAGTGTGCATAAACATTTATTCCTACAGTATTTCTGTACGTTTTACCATGAAAAAATACTATAAATGCAAACTGGGGAATCTCAAAGCACACTGTTCAAATGTAGTGGGTGGGGGGGGGGGGGTTAAAAATGTCCAGAGAATGTATTTAAAGAGTATTCTTAGAAGTTAGAATAAAATTCTACGTGGGACAGCTACTTGGAATCAGCTAGTTAAGCCAAAATCCTTGGACAGAATAAGGTGAAAATGACTCTGGTTTTCTGTTTAAGGAGTGGTGGAGAGCTGTTCTTTATGTCTCTAGGGTTAAAGGTTAAAAGAAGGTCAGGGTGAAGCAAGGCTGCTTGCCAATCTGTGGAATACATTGCCAAATAATTGCAGACACTGCAATGACATTTGTACTGCAATGGTGTTGGTATTCAAAATGTAAATTCCGTGTGTCTGTAGATTATACATGTACTTTCTACTTGTTGAATATTAAGTCACCCTTAAAAACTTAAAAAGAAGTACGCAAATTTGAATTGAAAAACAATAGTTTAAGACAGACGTGGTGCTGGCAACATGACATGACTGAATCAGACCACACAATGACAACTGACAGTCCTTCATGAACTGAATGCACACACACAATAAATGACGTGGCATCTCAAACCACACTGACAACATGAACAGACCCCATGAAGTACGGTACGGACCAACTTGGGCAATGAAAACAAAACATATACGTGTATCCTCGAGTCATCATAATTGACGCGGGTAACGCTTGCAAACGTGCGCACATTGTCCAACGCAAATTGAATGTGATGAGAGCGTCAAAATATTTCCTCGTCATTTTAGGGGGTCTGACGATAAATTAAAATTTACAGCCCAATTACACGTGCCCCCTTCCCTTTGTTCAGTTGTCTCCGCCCCTCACCTGACGAATCAGCATCTCCTTTCGTTTCTTCAGTGCTTCGATCAGCTCGTCAAACTTGGCCACCAGGCTGGCTTCGAATTCCACCGTGCACTCCTGCCAAAGGAGAGAATCACCAAATTATGAATACAAGGCCAAAAAAAAAAGAAAAAGAAAACTGGTTTCTGCTTCCGATTACATGGCATTTGAAAATAGGGTAGGCAGGTAGGATTTTTTTTGTGCACATTTTTTGTGTGCACGATCATATGGAGGCATCTGCGTGTTGTCAAGGGTAAAAGGATCGACTGTTGTCAGGTTTTTTCCCTCATTTTGCCCCTAAAAAAATTAGGGTAGGTAGGGAAACCGGAAGCAGAACAATTGTTTGTTTTGGCCCAATTAATGATACGAAATAGCACATAAAACTAAGCAAGCAAACAAACAATCAAAAACTTTAAAGAAAAAAAACCCATTTTTAAAAAAAATTACAAAAGAGTTCCCCTGAATAAAAAAATGGAATAAAAAAATTACAACTGCCAAAAAAACAATGGCAGGACCTTAAAGTCCAATGTCTGTTGCCTTTTCTCTCTGTTTGTACTAAATGTCACTGCACCATCAAGCTGTCCCCATCTAGGTAAATCAGATTACTTTTTAATCATGTGAAATTACTAAAAACTCATTCAAGCAATTATACAAAATTGAAAGCATGGAAGAAATTAATTAAAACCAAACACGCCGTCAATATAAAAATGTCTGCATCCTGGCAGCTTAATGTCAACCTCGTAATAATTCTGTTTCTTGACTGTCACATGCTGATGACAATAATGAGTCAACCACGTCCCTCGTGTATTTAGCTACCAATGGAACCAGAGCAGACAAAAAAAAAAAATCCTTTCACTGTGTACCCAACGTATTGGTATCTACGGCACGAAAGCTCCACCACTCCATCTCAGTATTATGGGTAAATGCACTTTAAACGCCGTTTGCGCGAGGCCCCAGCTTGCACTTTCTGCGTCCACTCCGTCAAATTAATTCCGTAAATTTCTTGTGCACACAATTTGGGGAGCGAATGGGACGGTCTGATGGTTTAACAATTTATGGCCGTCGAGTGAATGCGCGGGGTAGAATTCTGGTGAATGATTTAGATGGATTGACACTCTGGCCATGTGACTATATGGACAATTACAATCTCACTACGTGTACATTGTACATGTATGCACTGATGTAATGTCATGATGTCAATGTAGGATGACGGACAAAAATAAGATAATAATACCCTACTATGATAATTATAAGTTTACCTACCGGTACAATAGTGCTGTGCATTTTCATCTAATTTAGTATTTGATTATCTTAACTTATTCAAATATATGCAAAATGTGCTGATCAAGTTTTACATGCGCCAGCCTAAACTGGCTGTCCATCAGGATTTGCGTGTGTCTCCATTTGTCAAGAACTGACAAAGAGCTTATTGATATAAAGTACATCATGAATGAGAGAGTAAAAATTTAAAGTAGAAATTTGAGCAATTATTCCTTGAAGAGGATTGCAAATCACACATGTAAGGTGGCTTTTGACAAAAGTATGGTATTTGTGTAATAAAACCGCACAACTTATTCAATTAAAATTGTGGATGTTTGTCATCTCCTTGAGACTATTCACATTTTTTTTTTTGACACTTAAAATATTGGATATTCAAATATTTGGCACAGCCCTAGCCTATATGTTCAGTACCTCAGGGACAAAACCTGTATTCCCAATCTTAAGCAGCTAACTCATGACAAGAATTCAAGCCAGGATCAAATCAAAGGGTAGGGTACATGTACTACACAGGGTTATGTTAAGCGTAGAGCAAGGGAAACAGGGTCTATTTCGTAATGTACATTGTCAATTCAGGCTTTATGTTAGTTTTAACATCTTACACTGTAAGTCTTGTACAGCAATGCAGTTGCCATATTATATGAGCAAGGTTTACACCATGACTGTGAGTGATAGGAAGCCTGTCGCCATTTAGGTGTCAATGTCATGGTCCAGTAGATTCCTATAGATGTATACATAACCAAAGAGCCATATTCAATTACTAGTCTGCTATAACTCCTCATTCCTACATGCGGAGATACTTTAAAGACGTCCTGTGTGCAGACAAGTTTGAATTCATGTGCGTGTTTGTAGAACATAATGAAATTAGATGGAGTGAGTTTTGAAAGTGTATTCTGAATGCAACGCGCAAGAACAACATATGCCGGTACGCAAACAACTTAAGCACGTCATGACGGTTGAAAAAACATTTCTGCAAAAATCGTCTGCAGCAGCTACAAGCACGCGTGTGTTGTTTGCCCAGAGCAAAATGAAACGCTCATCTGCTGATCGTGTGTTTCGGTTTTGGGCGTATCAGCTTCGATAACGCACCTGTATACATGTAGAATACAAATGCAGATTATGCATACCGGTATATAGCCGTTCAAAGTTTGTGCACAAACATGGATGCGCCCAGCATGCATCACTTTGTACATCGAGTCAGCACTCTAGTCATTTAAAATAGCTCTATGATCAATGATATTTACTGACAGGGGATACAATTCTTAATGAACAGGGGAATGTTTCCATTCACGTTAACGTTAATGCCCATGTTATCACAACATTAGCTAGGCCCCTGCAAACGACTTGCTTACCCCAAATGGACCGATTTACGCTCACACATCCCGAGTCCTGCAAGGACGTAGGGACATGACGGGAAATGTCTCCCCTCCTCCCCTGTTCCCCAAGATTGTGGCCCATGTTCCAGGAAAATTCAAAAATTTCTTGCCTTATGCAAGTATCGCTGCGAGCTTAGTGGTTATCCCTATACAGGTGCACTTGATAACTTTATCCATTTACCAGATGACACACTCGGACGGCCAAATTGACAGCTGGATGTGCCTTCACAGCTTCAATTCAATTTGCAGAGAGGCCGAGAGTCAGCCTCAATGGTCTTCGCTTTACTGGTACACTAGCGGGATGCCGCGCTTCGCGCGGCACCCGCTAGATGGGTGGAGTTGACTGTTTCGTAATAATTACTGTATACAATGAAATCTCGATAATTTAAACTCTAATAACTCCAAACAACTGTTAAGTCAAATTAAGAATCAGACCCTCTGCTGCACGCGAGCCTATTTGGATTCGCCATCAGTCTCGCCTAAGTTGTATTTGCGTGCACATAACGTTTCCTGCGGAGATTGTGCGAGGGTCCAGGACATATTGTCAATATAGGGGAAGGGGCTAGCTAGGGTGAAGGGTGCTAGTTGGAACGCCCAATTTCCGTAAAACCCGTCAACCATGTCACCAATATTTCCGGGGATGGGGAGAAATATTTCCAGGGATGGGGAGAAATGGTTTTTGTTATAGAGGGGAGATGGTGATATTGAAATCGCTGATATTGTGGAGGTTTATGTTTGTGCTGGGATTCATACCGTTTAAATGTTGTTTTAAATTGCGCGCCGATTTATAGGAAGGTCTTGCTGTCAACAGTTGAATGAAATTAAGTATTTATTGCCGACCGATTGTCTCATGCGATGTCTCATTATATAAAGCTCATAAATAATGTTGTGCTAGAATATTGTCCAGTCAATTTGAACATTGATTTTTCAAGGTGCCAAACCATTAAGGACGTATACACCAACTGTACAAATAGGTAATTTAGACGAAACGCGGTTTGATCTTGGCCTATACAAAATCGTATCCAAAAAATTCCTGGTTTTCTCAACACATTCTCGATTTATCAGTTTTAGAGGGGGGCAGGGACATTTTGCACCCCCAACCCAAACCCATTAAATTCACACCACTATGACTTTGCGCCTCTTTTTATTATTGATTTTTTATTATTATTGTTTTTTTTGCTTTTCCGGGGGGGGGGGAGTGCCCCCCCCCTCCTCGCGACGCCCATGCCTATTTATGTTACACCTGTGAATGGTCACATATTATATTTCCGGGGAAGTGGGCAACAATTTATATTTGTTATGGTGAAGGGGGTGTTTCTTATTAAAGTAGAAGTTAATGTCATTATAGCAGTTGGTGTTTTTATTATGGTGGTGGGGTTGTACAGCAAAGTACTGTAACACGTTCATTTGCAGAAGAGAGTAAAGCTAAAAGAGCACTTCATAATTATGTCAAGCACCACATGTTAAATATATTTATTACAAAACTGTGAAAATGAAATCAGGTATACAATCAGAATTTGTTTAGTAATAATGTATTTGCAGCATTCATTACTGTACAGGGTAGTACTTTGACAAAACTCAGGGGATATAATTGTTGTCAGTTTTCGGAGCAATTTTCGCAAGGGACGTCGGTCCAGGCTTGTTTACCATAGGCACAAACATTCCATGAAAGACTTTCAAGCAAGACGGCCAAAGGTTATTGTGCAATTGCATTTTTTTTTGTTAAAAGCTGTAATCATAAATAATGACAGTGGCATTGTAAGTTACAGGACAACATTTGTTTAATGAGCGTTGGTGAAAACTCATGAGAAATGGAGGGGTATGCGAGTATGAATATTTTGTTGTGAAATTTTAAGAGTGATTATGTAACTCGGTAATCAAAGACATTGTTTTGTTATCAAATAAGTCTGCTTGGCCAGTAATTATCGGGTAATCATTCCATCATTATTCTTGGGTACAACTAAGCCAAGGATATAATTTAAAAAAAGGATGGACATAAAACAGCAGAAAAGAGTGATTTTGTTTGCACTATTTCATGACTTCTAAAAATAAAATTATGGCTAGAAGGAAAATGTGTTTTGAATGGGTAAAGAGAAAAACCAGGAATCTTGCAGTTGAACTGGAAAGAATAGGTGTGTCACGTCTTCGTCTTGAGTTGAGATTCTTGCTTTGGGAACTGGTTGAAGCATGCACTGGAGCATGCTTGGAGCATGGTTGGAGCTGGTCATGTGATGTGGGTGTCATCGAGAGTCCTGTGTAAAGGAGTTAGAAAGAAAAGAATAACGACTAAGGTGAAGAAAACTTGTAAACAAAAATACAGGTGTACATCGGCTAACAATAGCTCTTTATCCTGCTTGGGTTCATGTCTGTTGTCGAGTCATTTGATTTTCTGCCAGAGTGTATTCTCTAATATCCACTATTCTAACTGTGTTGGTTTCAGGTTTTAGTCTTTGCCTGTATTTTGTGGTTTTGGCCTGAGGTTTGAACTTGATCACGTCTTTAATTTTGATTTGAGGGTTTCTTTATTAAGTTGGTTATTGGTCTTTGATTTGCAGTAAATTAATTTTGTTTTGCCTATGACTTATGAGTATGAAAGTCATTTCTTTAAAGGAAGTTTTACCTATGATTTGCCGTGTTCTAAGATTACCACAAAGATTTAGTGTGCATAATTTGTATGGAATGAATGTACATTTCATGGCCTATATACAAATGCAGCAGGTTTTTTTTCTAGCTAGTAGTAGGCCTAGGCCTAGCTGCCTAGGCCTAAAACAAACTAAAGCAAAATCCAAAAATAAACTACAAACAAAGCCCAATTGTGAAATCAAGAGTTGGCAAAGTTCTACAAACATGTTCGGGTACATGTTCCAAGTGAGGCCTGTATTTACGGAGGTCATGCAGTAAATTGGCAACATTAAGCCTAGTAAGTTAACCCACGCCACGGCCAAACTCTCGATGTCGGAGTCCTCCCCCCGTACGTACAACCCTCCCCGTACAACCCTCCCCGTACTCACAAACTGAAACTCACAGTCACACTTTTCACAAACAACAATGCTTCTCATTGCCAGTGGCGTTCGAAAGAATACCACTTTTCACAAACAACAATACATATCATAAGTGAGACTTACCGTTCAAAGAGAAAACTGGAGCAAGGAACAGATAAACATCAACCATGTCAACAACGCTGTGCTGAAGAAATGTGGGGCATGCAAGTTGCATGCGCTGCATGCTCAGCGCTCATAACGAACGTATACGTGGCACGTCAATTACCCGGCCCGTACGCAAGATGGCCGGCGAAGCCCAATGGGGAAGGGAATTATGGGAAATAGGGTGGAAAATAGCTGGGCCCCGTTCCGCTTCCCCCGTAGCTAACGCGCGCGATGAGGACGGGAGACCGGTCGGGAAAATGGCAGCGCTCTCCAAATTTTCGTTATTGTAGTATAGATACTGGACCTTCCTTTTACAGCAGTCACATGACCGAGGTTTTCATACTAATTCAGTTTGTAGTGTTTTGCTGCAAACCACATGACAAATGTTTACATGTTCGCCTATAAATGTAGGTTTCAGTTGGGCAATTGTACTGGAATAATTTTGACTTGTGAAAAACTGACTTGGTTACAACACTGCCTAGTTCTGCCTAAAGGCTAGTATTGGTTCCAAAACGTCCTTAGTGGTGTGATATTTAGTGCGCATGGGTTATTGAACTCTGCAGCGATTCACCAAAGCGGGCAACCTTAACACACACGCGGCAACAGTCCGAAAGGACGACTTGGGAATTTTGTATTTCTGCTCTGGAAATTCCGAGCAGAATTGTGTGTGCATTTGCATGCGTGCATGACGTAAGCATGTCTGGTTTCTGTAATTTGGCAACAACGAAACTGGGCCTTGGAAGGCTAAAAATCAGTACTCATCAATTTGGACGTGGCCACAATTCGACTGGATCGGTCAACCGGTTAGCGCCGAGTGCCGTACGGTACGTTGCTTGACTAATGGCTTTCAGAACAGCTCATTTGTTTCCACCATGGGGCATGTGCTGCTATTTTGCATATTAAGTTACACCCTTTTGCAATGCAAAATTCCCAAGACGTTCTTTGCGTGCAGTTCGTCAACCGAGTCAAGTTTGTGAATGGGAACATGTTGCTGCGCGGTACAAAGGCTGCACCGTCTATCGTGAGCTTCCCCGCTATGAGCGTCTTGCACCAAGCCTACCTAAAAGCAGACCTGTGTTGATTTCAACAGGCGAGGCGATAGTGTGAAAAGCTCTTAAGGCTAACATTTCAAATTGTACAGCACGCAATGGCTTTGCTCTGCAAATCGAGTCATGCAACTTTGCAGTTGCTTTTTATGAGAGGAATTCCCCAAGGAAAATACCATAGTATGTTCAATGAATAGTGCGTAAATAGTGGAGACATGCACATTGCTGAGTTTGAAAAATGTAAGGTGACATGTATCATGGTCAATTACACTAATTCGAGGGAAACGCTTTTTACCTGGACTTGGTTGACCTTATCTTTAAGATGGACTAGAAAATCCTTGGCTTGTCTCGCTTTCTCTGTCAACGATGTCAGAGTCTGTGAAAGCTCCGCCTGAAAAAAAACAAACAACAGAAATAATTACAACACTACACCTGTAGAAGATATTTGGAGTAATTTTTTGCTAATTACTTGAAGTTCCAAGTTTGAGTCAAGACTGAAACATTATTCCTACATTGTATACCATCAGACTTCGTGACATTTTGCATTTGGAAAGAATCAACTTCAAGTCCTTTTCTGAAATGTGAACAGTGAGTTTTTTCCTGTTTTCCTTTCCAACTTTTCGTTCAATGCATTTAAAGAGTATTCATCAATGCACATTAGTAACTGATCAGCGGTGGAACAGAAAATGTGAATGGAGTATGCAAATAAAGTGAAAATGTAATTATTAGTAGTCAATAAAAATGTACTTTATTCCTGTGTTATTTTAATCAAATGGAGTGAACCACATATCTTTTTTGATTTTTGTTTCTAACTCGGTCACTTTTTTTTGACTCACACTATACGTGTACAGTACATGTAACGGTAACGCACACACTATTTTTTCAACAACAAAATTAATGAACATAAAGTAGAATCATGGATGATAAGAGAATTGGTGTCTAACACATGCAGTAAATCATTTGCAAAGACAAAAGCCCCAGGATGTGTCAAGTGGGTGTCACTAATTGGACCCCATGCTGTGAAGGAATTGTCAACAAGAACAATGTGAGTGCAGTTCCTTGCTCTATTGAGAGGAAAGTTACCTTACCAGGACAGAACATATGTTTAAGATAAAGAAACTTGTCATTGCAACTATCAACATAACCCTCCAGCATTTATCTTTGATGGTTGCTGTACAAGTGTTAAGTTAAACAAAAACCAGCTCCAAAAAAGGTTACTAAGATTATTACTAAGAACAGAATGTTTCTGCGTCACAGGAATCATTACTCAGATTTTACATTTTATTCACACATGTTCAATAATATACAGTCCATGTACATATAAGCTCTTTTATTGTACAGCATTTGATTGGATTAAATGAAAGAAAAAAACCTCAAAAGTATTCACAATGACTTTTTGTCAATTTTGTTGTGGTTATGTGGTGATTTACACGTATGAGAACAGTACGTGTATACAAGTGCATGAAGTGTACATAAACAGATCCGCGCGTCATTTTCGTGAAACAAGATACCGAGTTAATATTTGTTACAGTGGCGGTCACAAATTTGTCCTCACTTTTTAATTTCCTGTCAGTCCCATTCTCTCAGCACATAGGCATTTGTTCTCAGAGAAGCTAGCCGGTCATTTCAATTGCCACTGCTGCATTTTGCCATGGTTTATATTACAATTGTTCTGACCTTATCCATCCTTCTAATCATGGTTTCAACCAAGGTCCCAGGTTAAAGAACTTGTTTCAACCACGAGCGAGGCAAAAGGAGAGGGATACCACAATTGATCGTTTTTTTTTTGGCATCGAAATCGATATTCTGTCGATGAATTTCTTGTATCTGTTGGGAAATATGCTGCAAGTGCAATGAAGAGAGCCATCTATTGCCTGATAGTATCCAAGATTATCGGCTTTTGATTAGTGCCTCCAATATGGTCATAAGGTGTTGGTAAATTTGTTGTCAAACCCACCCCCCTCCCCATCAAATTGGTCTTGCTTAAAGTTAATTTACAACATTTGCAAACAACAAAAACCAAAACTACCAGATTGTTATGAAATACCTCACTTGACTGTAAGTGAATAACAGTATCAAGCATCCTATCAAATCATGGCACCTGGTGTGCTGTCATTTTCAAGAAAATTTCCAACAATGGTCGGCGGACCATCGTTGGAAAAAAAATTGACTTTTTCAAATACTGTCCCCAATTTACCAAATTTAGTTACATAAGTCCACATTTTGGTTACACATCCGTGGACGGGTGCAAGCCAGTCTTGTTCCCTGACCTAACAATTCTCCAACGTCTATACATTGCTCCGTTTCGTCTGAAGTACATGTACATTGTACATGTAGGGTCATTGATCCAGACTACAAAAACAAAATTTTTCATGGTTTTTCCAGCATCTATGAACGCAAAACTTTCAACAGGTCAGTGTAACAATATTTGCTATAAAATACTATTACTAACCCCCAAATCCTTCCATTTATGAAAGCAAATGTTGCAATACCTTTAAACCATGGAGCAAACTAGGTTCACACAAATTGAAGCTGGATGATCACCGTGTCATTATATTCAGATGGGGAGGGAATTCCATCTTCAAGTTGTTTATTTATAGCCCACAACTTGTTTAGCTTATCGCCAATTATTTACAGTAGTCTATGGCTACAGAGTTTACATGATGGTATGAGCCAAAGTGGAGCCCAACTGCTGCGAGTTTTAAACATCTCACAACAAACAAAAAATAATATCAACATGGTTCGTGTTCACTGTACTTACAGAGATGTGTAGGCTAAATTAGAGTATGAACATAATTTTTGAATATATCCTGGGTGCCATCAAGCATTTCTTAACTGCCACATTTTCAAGTTACATTCCCCGCGCGTGCTACATGTAGTTTCGAGTTTCATCCCGAAAATAAAGATTCCTTTTCTGAATCGCTATTTTTCCAGCAATGAGACAACAAACAAAACAATTGGCAGAGACATTTAGAGAAAATTATCGAATTTTTGAAGAGCATTGGGAAAGCAAATTTAATTAAGATGCATAAAAACCCAGGTATCAAATCATATCATTTGGAAGCGAGTAAGTTCTATACTGAAAAAAAAGAACAATATGTATGTGTTGAAAGGGGAGAGTCAAAGATTTTTAACAATTTATACTTCTATTCCTGAAGCACCATTTTTCCCCTAGGCTGAGAACTGAGCTAATGGGAGACATGGGGGAGATTAAATCGCTACACAGACGCAACAGAGCTTGTGTCACTTAGAGGTACCTCACCAAGACAACTACGGGGAGCAAAACAACTACGATGGTAAAATGCATCAGGATTTCCCCTAACACACGTACGGTACATTGTACTTTAGCATCCAGAAACAAGTCTACATGGAGAATAGAAGAAATGAGAGAACTTTGCCGCCAGCTTTGAGTTTGATCCTTAGAGACGCATTTGTCCATTTTTGGTTCAATCACAATACCCCGAGATATCCAAACATAAAACGCATCACTCAGGAAACACTCAAGATGGAAGCCAGGCTCAAAGTGCTGCTGTCTCGTTAATTCTCAAAAGCCATTCGGCAACCAAAAAGTGCTACTTGAGGCTTTCAATTAATCTTCCCTCCCAGCGATACATTAGAGAAGTTGATCGCCGATCCACCAGGCTACAATGTACCACAGAGCAAAGGAATGCACATTTACACTGAACAACATTGAGTGATCCTCAACCCAATGCTCCGCTCAATTCCCTTATGTTTTTCCTCTTCAGAACATGTTCTGAAATGACAAATATTAAGGTACATGTACATGTACATGTAAATGGTTGCACTTTACATTCTGAAAATTGTGAAATATTCATTACATTGGAACCAACTTATAATTGAAAATACACTGAACACTTTCTTGCACCAAGTTCAAACACTTGATCACCACACGGCGCTAAGATGTGATTCCAAATGCACCAACAGTACGGTATTTGCGCATAATTGACTACTGCGATTTTATAAGCTTCCTTTGTTGTATCTCATCTGGAAATGTGAACGTCCATCATTCACGTGGAAAAGTTTTGTAATTAAATAAAAGTCAAATGAAAATTCAAGAAACAGCCACCACACATGCTCAAAACAAAGAATCAAAGATTAGACAGCACGTCTGCGCTTCGAGTGGCAAGGAGCCTGGAAAATCATCTTCAATTTACTACTTCCTTAATAAGATCAACGATCTGCTGATATGAAAGACAGCAGCGTTAATACGCACTCATGAGGGGTCCTTAATGAATGGAGCCGGTGTCTGTCAACTGACTGGCAGGCTGATGCATCGTCCTATTCACTCACCATGTCACTGGGTAGAGGATGCTAGCCAACAGTGAACACAAGATACCGGTACCTCAATACCAAAACCGAGTCCTCGGACGTTTACTCTTCATCATGATTAATGATATAGGATGTTTCTCCATCAATTGCTTGATATTTACATAACACACAGATGCAGTTGCTTGCGCTACATTTACAAATGTACATGTAGTTCTAACATAGTGGAAACTACTGGTGTACATGAACGACATGGATACAACATTTATAAGCTTATTTTACATGTTCTTAAAGGGTACATGAGGTGACTTTTTCTTAGGAACAAATTGTGTGCAACATTCTACTCCTCTTGAATATGTATGAAAACTATTTGACATTCCTTTTTGGTTAATTTTATTGCGAAGTGGACTTCTTAAACTTTAAAAATTTTCCATGATTTTCCAGACACATATAGGGTGCTGTTGCTGTGATGTTATTCTCTAGAGGAAGACACTGTTCAGTTAAACAAATTACATTGCATATGGGCCCTTTAAATGCGATATGAACTTTTCCATGGTGGAAGGTACAACATGTACAATAAAGGATACATGTACATGTAGGTTTCGCGGGTACACCATGGATTATCTTTTCTGTGAAGAAGTGTGGTCCTGAAAATAACTGGTGGGGAGAATTGTTGGAAAACAAGCCAAGGAAAAAAAGGGCTAAAAAAATAATTTGTAGTACACAAATGTAACAAAAGCATATACATTCCACCAAGTCTTACTCATCTGCTGTTATAAAATCAGGCAAAGGTTTTCACTTGGAAGAAATGATCCTATTCATAAGCTGTTGTCTTCATGTACATAGGCCTATTTTGTCAAAAACGTACATGTACAGAAAATCTTGTTTTACTTTACTCTCGAAGACAATGCGTTGTGTTTCCCTTTGTCCCTGTAATAATTATAACACTTTCCCATAGACTAAGCACACAAAGTTACTACAGAGGACCATTTCCAACAAAAGACCAAACTACCGAGGACTGAAAGGATCTGTTGTTCTCCCTTTGGGTGTCTGTCCTCAGGGGTTGTGTAGAACACATACATACATGTAAACAATAACAGCATGGATACATTATACCGGTCCTTGCTCTATGATTATACACATCACATTCCGATCATGTAACATGCAATATTTTTCACACCACAACTCTGCAAGGTGATATCAATTCACTTACATGTAATGTAAATGGATACACAGAAGCCAACACTGTCCAGGTGGACAAGTGAGGAGTTGTACAGTGTAAGAAAGGAGTGAACCAAAAAGGTCCATTAGAACCGCCTATGAATTATTCCAAAATACTCTGCCCGCTTTAAGTTCAGGCTGCGAGCAACAGCGAACCACTTCATCTACATGTACATCTGTGTATATGCGGGCAGTACACCAACCTCTCGGCCCTGGGCCCAATACTATGGATTTTTGCCCGACTTCTACTAGACAGGTGCCCAACCCATTAAATTGAATAAACCCAAGGCACCCCGGAATATTCATGCTTATTATTCTCCATTATCTCAGCTTAGCCAATGAAAATGCATCAGACAATGGCGAAATTGGATTTCGCCTTTTGTGTGGTTTGGGTAATCGGAGAGAATTATACCTTCAGCAGTCTGGGATTATTGAACGAGGGACCAGCAGAGTGTCAAATTGGATTCGGTGTGAAGTCGTTAAATCTCAATAACTGTAATACAGTCATCGAGTAATATGGCTGAATCGCATTATGCAATTATGCTAATCATGGGTTTATTGTTTTTAATATATTCACCCGGAAAATATTTGTTTTAAATTGCGAGGAACTGTATAAATGTAAGAATTCCGACTTGGGTATTTTATACGTTTTCAATACACATTAGGGAAAGAAAGAAAATTGCTTATTACACAAAGTAAAAACTGCTCCAAAGGGTTGGTTTCACAAAATGATTTGGGTTCATAAAAAGCACTTTATTGATTTTTGTATGTGTACCGGTACATGTACGTACATGTAGCTCAGGATTTGGAAAGCCAGATATTATCTGACCAACAGACTAATACATGTAAACGTTCTAGCCTACCGAGAGTTTTTTTTGTAATATTAACATACTTTGGCAAATCAGCCAAGTGAATATATATGCTACTTCAATTTTAATTTATAAATTGAACAGAATAAAGAATGTGTCCACTAGGGGCCATCTTAACAGATAAATTGGAATCCAGATTGAAGTTACAAGGTTCTTTGTATGAAACTGAATAAAAAAGAAAATGTAATTTTAAATTTTAAAAAAGCTATTTTATACTAAAAGCTTGATATTCTTCTTTACAAGTATGTGTTACAGTAAGAAATTGGAAATCAAATTCACCTCTGGCTAAAGATGTACGGCTGATATAAAAACCAAATCAAATATTGATTTAAAAAAAAGAGAGAAAAATCTATTACAACTCTGATGATTTTTTTTTCCTTTTTGCCTCAGGGCACCTCCATGTGTGGCTGAGCTTCATGAGCTCCATGCATAATAAATTGTTGAACGTGCTCCCAACACACTTAAGAAAAAAAAAGGATGCCCTTGTGCGATCACATTTCAGCAAATGACTCACAAATTAAGGTGTCTCCGATCCCTATCATGACGCTCACTGCTACAATTTCAGATGGCGAGCGTTACTCGCCGTCCAGTGCACTGTACGGTGTTTGTACTGCGACAGTGGTTGCTGTACACAGGCTAATTGCAAATATAAATATTGAACAATTTGCACAGGATCCTTAATTTGATTTTAAACACCAATGGAGGTAGGATTTTTTTTAGATTTAGAGTCTGACGGCCCGGTGTTCAGATAAAAACAGGAAATTGTTTGGGCAGATATTGAGTTGAACAGGCAGGTAACTGTATATATGTTTTCTGATCACACAAATTCCATGAGCGTTACTTAAACTACAGTTAGGCCATCAATCTCGGTCCAAATTTTGGCCACCGGTATCAAATGAGGGGAATAATCTGTCATAGCAATTTTTGGCAAGGTAAACACCTCCAGAGTTGGAAAATATGTGATAGCATTGCAGCGGTGGGAGCTTTTTTGGGTGTTATCACCCTTTTTTTCAAAATGTCCATCAAAATGCTTGTTCCCACTCTAGGGGCAGTACAACTTGCGCATGCGCACTATTATCATTTACATTGTAAGCTCTGATTTTATACTGACCAAACCCCCAGGCTGATGGCCTAAGTGTAGTTATGGTGAATATGTTGATTTCAAACAAAAACCCAAGCTTTCATAAAAATTACCTTAGGACCAAAAACAAAAATTGTATGTTAGCTGAAGTAACTTGACCTTATCTGAATTTTTCAGCAGCAGAATTGCCGACCTCAAACAAAATAACTATAAAAGACCAGCCGAAAAATATGACTAAAAAACAAATAAACTTATTTTTCCCACATGTACATAACATGTACATGTACTTACCTACCTGGAAAATATATTTCAGGTTTTTTTTGTGTTTGGCCTAATGTGTGAGAGCTTATATTTATGATTGTAATTTGCAGAAGAAATTTATATATAATTTTCATTTCGGTAAAATGTATGCGTCATGCATTATCCTACAGACATGTGTACACACTGCAGGTATCAATGCAGTATCCGTGTGTGATACCCATCCCACCTGTGCCCAGTGACAGAACAAAGAAAATGACAATGCAGATGACTAATCCTCCTCATGCATGTATAATAACCATGGTAACCAAAATTGCCAGGAAATGCACACGTGAGCCAGACTGGTATTACTCTGACGTTAGTCAGACGTATGCATGCATGTTCATCTGCCTTAAGATTGTCTGTCCGAGTGATTCAATTACATGTCAAGATTTGCACATGAATGGATGGGAGATTTACGGCGGGGGGAAAGCCCGTGGCAACACGGCGCGCGCGTCTGCAACACTGGCTCGCGTATTCCGTGAATCGTAGAAAATTTGTCAAACACGGTGTGTAAGACAACACAGGCTTTTGTGCACTTGGCCGGCGGACCGTAAGATTCACCCCGGGCTGAGTGGTGGAGGTTTGTTGAATCCACAAGACATGCACAGGCATTGCATAGATTTTTTATCGAGGCAAAATCCTCCATGCGAACCCTAAATGAGCATGAATACAGAAAACCTTGAATGAAGAAAAAATAACATCCAGGTTTGAAAACCCGCATGCATACAGAAGGGTAAACTGCCATTATAGCGCACTTAATTCCATGTTAATTCTTATCATACCAACATTAACACAATCAGACATTCACAAATATACTATCATATCACTTGAAATAATTTGGTGACATAGGCTTACATTAATTAATTAAGAAATGTGCAATAATTATCAGTAACAAATTTTTTTTTGGTGAAAAGGTTTAGTAAAAAATTTCTTTTTTTATTTCAATCTGCCATTAAAGTTGCATATCCCATGTTCTTAAAAATAAATTGATTTTTTTTCCTCTTTATATGAGGTTTCAATTTTTATGTTTTGTTTTAAGGAAAAAAACTACTTTATTCCAATTTTGCATCTGCAACGCTCTGAAAAAGGGCTTTCATTTGGGGTACAAATGTACCCGCCCTGTGAGAGCTGATTTATTGTTTGGCATCGAAAAAAATCCAAATTTTGTGAGGAAATAATTCAACAGCTACCCAGTAAACATTGGTGGATTTTTCCATTCGATGTCTCACTGAAAAGTGAATAACTTTTATATTGCTAGGAAAATAGCAATTGAAAAAAAAACATCCCTATTTTCAAGGTGATAATCGAAAATAGCACCAGGAGTGTATCTTTAACCCTACCCCCCCCCAAGGGTGATTTACTAGGAACCTTCCTCGTCCTTGCAAATCCCAACAAACTGACAGTTGGACTCTGTTTATTTGTGGTATGCCTAATCCCACGTAAAGCACAGTCGGTTTACTAGTGCAGTACTCATCCTAACAGATTCCAACAAACCCTGTTGTTGGACTTTGGCTGGTTGGGGATCGTTAGGATTAAAATGACTTCATGTACTTTCCTAATATGCGCCCTTCATAATTTTGTACATCATACTACATCTGTGTCTAACTCGTCTATTTCAAGATAAATTACACAGAAATGACATATTCATCCGTACCGATTCATAAACGGTAGATGCGTCAACACACCTACGCACTAACGCAGCATGACAAGTCATTTATTGTCTCCTCGTTCCATTGTTCTGGTTAATTTTCCTCCTTTTTTTTTGAGCGAGAGCCATTGTGCTTCTGTTGCCAAGGTCAACATCGAGGGTGAATCATTCTCTCTCTCACTATCTGGAGTACAGTCATTCCTTTGATCTTCGCCGCCTGAGCCCAGCCTGGTCTAGCGTTGTCATAAATGCGACATAACGGAACTCCTCATTTGTCATGAAATTGACGAGAGCAGCAGGAATGCGGCGATGGCGCCAGCGAGGTGGAGGTTGGTGGTGGCAACGGCATGACTGCCGTCAAATTGATCAAGGTTCCAATTGCAACTGTCTCTCATGAATCACTTCTGGTAGCGTAACACTGGTGAGCAGAGTTAGGCGTAGCGACTCGCAATGATCTGTAGGCACGCATCTTCAACACAGCAGGAAGCCAATCAATAAAAAACAAAGCTTGTTTAGACAGTGACTGCAACAACATCCCACCAGGGCTAATTGTCATGCAGAAAAAACACAGTACAGTTCAGTAATAGAGCATTACCATGCTGCCACCATTTCAGTCATGTTCCCTATATCCAATAACAGTACTGAATGATAATTTGTTTGTGCAAAATGAAACCAGACTATTTTTCCTTCAAGCCGTTGATTTGAGTGGGAAAAATCCAAATGGCTGCAAAATTATACATGCTGCCACCATTTCAGTAATGTTCCCTGTATTGAATAACAGTACTGAATGATAATTTTTTATGTGCAAAATGAAACCAGACTATTTTTCCTTCCAGATTATTTTTCCTTCCAGCCTTGCTTTGGTTTACGTTGATTTGAATGGGAAAAATCCAAATGGCCGCAAAATTATACATGTAATGGTCTATTCCCCCATCAAAAAATAACAAATACTGAAAGAAAGAAATAAATTCCATAAAAATCAACACTAAGTAAAGCACATTTTGGTAGAGAGTATCAAGACTAAAAGTGTATGAAAATGTGGGGCACCGTGCTGTCAATGCACAGTTTACAAGTGTTAACGCAAAGTGCAAATACATTGTAATTCAATTCATGAATTCCCTTGGTGTGGCAGCACTTAGAAGAGAACTAAGTGCAGCATGCATGCAGTGCCTCCCGGACACCCTAAGGGGGCAACTTTCAAATTAGGCATCTGAGCAGCAACCACGGGTGTTATTCAGCAATCCTGTCCATGAGCAAAGTAGCCATGCCCAGCAAAATGTTTTCCAAATGTGACTTTCAAATGTTCCGCTCGACCTACTAGAATATTGACATTTAGGAGGGAAAAAAAATGACTGAGGCAAAGTGGACCTGATGGTGGGTAAATTATCGATTATGTGCTCATTCATGCTTGTTTAATGCAATATCTGTAATGTGTCTGAGTATGCAGGAGCCTGAATCTGACGTAAATTATGTGTGGTTCAACTGCTTCGACACCATATGTTGTTTTTGATGGCCATAATTGTCAACGTAGCTCTTATCACTTAGAATTGTCAAAATTAAATTAAAAAGATGCCTCCTGGTGCTATTTTCGAGTTTCACCTCGAAAATTCACACACAGCTCCTGGGGGATGCCAAGGGGGATGCCAATGGTGGTGTCCAAATCCCCCCAACAATATATTCTATTTTCATTGCATTTTTAACCATTAAAGTTATCATTTTTTTTCTCAAAACCTTACTCATCCACTACCCATTTCAGATTGGCATGGGCAGACATGTGTATGTTCGTACTTTGAACAGTGCCCCCTAGAGTCAGATGGCATCTAGTCTCTCCCCTCCCCCACCCCCTCAAATTTCTCAAGCTGTATGCTGGTTTTCCATAATCTGAACAAGAAAATGTGGCTCCTCGTCGACTTCAGAAATAAAACTGAAACTCAATGAGGGTGTTTTCAAACCCCTGTCCTTGCATACTGCAGTTAAATCAAATCTGCTGGACTAATAGAGGTAGTAACTAGAAACAGCTTCATCTTCATCCCAAGGGGTACGTATGATGGCTTCTCAGAAACCTTCCACGGATATGACCATGATTAACTAGTGCCATAGGCTTGCAAACTATTTAATCAGGCTTTATTTTTCTTGACCTCCCTTCAGAAAATGTACGTACAGGTAATGGAAATTAAAGCCTTTGGCAAGAAGCACATGCACAACAAATCAAATTCTTTAACAGGTCAAATCAAGGGATACCCACAAGTTCAGATTTATAGCTGGAGCAGTGCCATAATATTCAATTTTCGGGGGGGGGGGGGGGGGAAAATAAAACAGCTACATGTAACTTGCCAAACTTTACACTGGATTTTTAGTTTGGAAGCAAGTCTTTCAACACATTTGTAGCATCACTTTTATTCTTGTCAGGAAACTGCATTTGTACGTGTAATATGTTTTAAAACTGGAAATTGCAAGACTGTATCCAAATTGTAATAAACTCCCTCATGAAAGCAGCATGAACACGCAGGGTTTTTTTTGAAAAATGAAATGGGGCCCTCTTCCCAAGGGTCCCAGTAAGCCTTTGCACTCTATCATGTTAAAAATAGAGTGTGAAGTTGTTAAAGGGCCCATATATTATATGTAATGTTTAAAATGCAGTCCTTATAACTGCACCTTTGTGTCCCCATGTTAGTACCTAATTTTCAATTTTCACTTGCCACTTTAACCCTAAAAGAGCCGGGGGAGGGGCAGAATCCGCCCCCCCCCTCAACTTTTTCCGCGATAGCCTTGAAAATTTTTTTTTTCATGACCCGAGCTGTTATGACATTTTAGCCTTGAGCCTTGCGCATCTTTTAATACCAAAATCATACAAATCGGACCCCGGGTTGCTACGCGCCGAGAAACTGAATTTTCCCATACGTCGTGTACACAGAGCAGAATTGCCATTCGTACAAATGAATAATTAATTAGCCATAATTCCAAAACCCTTTGACCTATAGTCATGAAATTTCTTGGGTTTGTTCATGATGAGTTGCTCTATGCAAAATATTTCGTCACTGGATGGCCGAGATCTTAGAGGGGGGGGGGGGGGCGGAGTCTGCCCCCTAAGATCTCGGCCATCGAGTAACTTGCGCAATCATTTTTAGTGGCGTAAGTTGTGGCATAACGACCGTTGACATATTTTACCAGCAAACCAGCACTGTTGTAGAGCCCGTTAACGCACAACCTAACAAGGTTGATACAAGACACTCACAACTTTATGTTTGAAGTAAATAAATTTCTATTTTACTCAAAACATAATTTTTAGAGTTGCCGAACGATTCCGAAGAAAATCTGACAAAATATTTTCAAAATGGCGGGCTGAGGTGATCCAACGACTGTTTCGAGAAAGAACAAATTCACACACAAACAGTCATCGTAAATGCTGTTGTTATCCTCGTCCAAGATGTTTAAATTATTTAAAACGTTGCGCAGCTATGCCAAATTTCGTGAATCGATCGTAAGTTTATTGCGCAGAGCTGCGCATCAAATTTGTTGCGTAAGTCTTACGCATGGCACAAGCTACGCACTTTTTCGTGAAATCAGCTGCAGACCTACATTGTACACTGTAGTTCATGACTTTAGATTTAACGATCATGTCCAGCACATATCCTTGTGCACTGAAACAACTGCATTATGACATGACTATCCTGCTCAACCCAAAGTGAAACTCATACCAAGATTGATTCAAGGGCAATGCACAAAATGACAAGTATGTTGAGACTGGGCTGGTCCGAGGCATGCAACACATTCTGGTAGTTCTCAAAAGGGAATACAGCATCTTCACTAATTTCCCTGGAGGAAACAAAGGTCAATTTGTTTCACTGTAGTATGCCATCCATATTGATTTGGGTTTTTTTTCAGTGCATTATTTCCAGATGATGTTGGTTTGATGAAATATGATACATTTGTATCTGTGAACAAATATCTAGCTGTAACAAATTACAAATTGCTTAGAAATGATATGTTCTGAGTTTCTGAGGAAAAAAAATCGAAGAATCTATATAAAGTTAATGCACTCCAGCATAACATGTACATTAAATATCTCAAGTACATCGCACATGTCCTTGCAAGTCCTACATAATCCTAATAGGTAGCACATTATCAAAAAGGCAGTTCATATGATCCTTATAATTTAAGAGATGACAAATAAAAATAGGGATGCACGTGAATTGTTTCCGTTTTGCTGAAATAACACTTACCGTTTCTGTGATCCGTGGGCAGAACTTTAAAATGGTGTTTGTGTTCAAAATTCTGTATCTTGAAAAGTCCATTGATTTGAATGATTCTTGTACTAAAAGAAAGCTCATTGATTGGGCTTTTATATCCTAAACTTTGAAAGTGCTACAGGCAAAACTTCATTCAAAAATTGGTCAGACTGCCATTAGGGTTGCAGTTTTTTTGACTCACCCTGTATACTACCTTTAAGTAAAAGTATTCTAATACTGTCCAGAAAGAGCGATTGTGCTGCATTTAGCCTGATCCCTTCTTGATGAAAACTCTTCAATCTAAACATGTGATTTCACTTGGATTCTCAGTGGATTTGACTTGCACTACTTCACATCTGAAGCTTGCAAACCACAGGGACCTTCATGTACTGTACTAGGTTATTTCTCCATGGTGTATGGATGTGTCAAACTTGTTGTCGAGATCCAGGATCTATCGCCTGAAAAAAGCAGACCATCTGGGAAATCGGATTGCAACAACACAATTTTTTTAAACATGTAATAATTCTAAACAAACACACCTTCTTGACAGTTACACATTATACACACCAAAAAATCCAAAATAAGTCATCAATCACATGTACTTTCAATGGTTACCTCCACGATATACATCAATGTCACTGGACCACAACTGGATTCAATGGATTGTGGACTTCTAAATGTACAGTAGCTCCACGATTGGATACACACCATTTGACATGTTGCATATATCCAGAGTAGGCCTAAGTGCCAATCACAAATGAATCTATTTTACATGTATGTATTTTGAAAACCTGATTTAATTTTAATTTAACATTGATTAGCAGTATAGAATTTACAGCAGCAGTGCAACCACTGTCGATGTATAGTTATTACTTGATTAAATTCGATTTTATGTTGATTTTGATACATTGCCGATAGCAAAGACCTATCGAAATATTGAAATGTTTGATATGCCCGTATTGAGGAATGATATTGAAAATATCAAAAATACGTCAGATTATCATATAGAAGTAAATCTCCTGTTTGTGCTTTTACTATGCGTTTGATATACATAATAAAATAAAACTTGGTGGCAACTTGTGCTTGTGACTCAAAATATAAACATTGCAAAATGCCAAGCGGCGTCGCTTTGTGCTCTGCGTTCGCTGGAATAAGCTGTCTCCCCAATGTAAAACCTCAAAAGAAACCACCCGTTCTGGACAAACTCTCAGTGCTGAGATTTGTTTTAAAAGTTTGACTTTGAGCAATATGCTCCAGAGAAAGCTGTTGAAAACTGGGACTTAAGGCCAAAAAAAAAAAGTCTCCGGTTTCTGGTATGCGCGCGCGTCGCCGTAGCCATGCGCGTCGGCAAAATGAAAAAGTTTTTTTTTCAATACAAGATGATGTTTCAAAACCGCCAAACTCACTGGTTTGACTGGAATTCTGCTGCTGCACAATTTTAACGTGTTTTTAGAAGGGGTTATGACCGAGAATAAGATTTATGTGGCCTCTCTGGACTCCCATATATTTGCACTCAGTTTAGTCGGGCACTATTTGCAGTCATCAGCCGACATTTGAAACCAAAAAAAAAAAAAAAAGGTAAAAAAAAAAAAAAAGCCGCGTCGCCGCACCACTTTTGGGGCAAGCTCCATACCAGAAACCGGAGACTTTTTTTTTTTGGCCTAAAGATTTTTTTTTTTTTTAATCACAGTGACATCTTTACTGTCTTTAACTTTTACATGGGGTAATTGATATATCAAATATTCTTCATATGGGATTTCCGATATATCGCTTATTAAATATTCTGATATCGACGGTGCTTGTAAACAGTAGTGCACAGAACAATTAACATGGCATGCAACTGAGAAGTAAAAAAAACCAGAGGATATTCCAAGCTTTACAAAGCCGTGTTCCCATTGGACTTTTTTTGGTTAAAGTACCGCGACTTTTCTGTAGAATGACAAAATTAAATCCAATGGGGACATACGGTAAACTGACGTCCCTGTCAACTTACCGCGACCGTGATGTAAAACTAACAGGCCGAAAGAGGACGCGGAAGACTTCCGCGCAGCCACGGTAACTTAACAGGGCCGCTAAAAAGTCCAATGGGAACGCTCCGCGCTGTAAACCTACCGTGTCCACGCTGTAAAACACTATGCAAACAACAACACTTCCTGTATAAACAGAATTCGCGCGAAAATGGTAGTATGGTTCCCTGTCTCGTTTGCACTGATGGCGGTGTGATATTATCATCGTACCGTACACAGCATGTGTAGCATGCACTACGCTCAGCTGCAGCGCTTTTTTCAATCTCGTCCAGCTGCTGCAGTTTCGCTACTTTACTAGTTAGAAACATGGCAGATTTGATCGATTTTGTGAGGAGTTTAATTGGGCTAGATGAACGTGAAAATGCTGATGAAGGCACAGGAGAAATGACGTGGCCGACTAAATTCAGCGCGCGAAAAATACGTCACAGGCACGTCATATCCCGCATAGGTCAAAGGTGACTGTGCACAGCGCCTGCAATGTGTGACATTCTGCCAGTCTCGAACAGCGAATGAACCGTTCCGTCGCGGAATATAAGTCCAGGTGGGAACGCACGGTAGAATTACACCAAAGCCAGTCACGGTAACTTTCCGCGTGGCCGCTGAAGAAAAAGTCCAATGGGAACACGGCTCAAGACTTTAGGATACAGTGTTTAAAAAGGAAAATCAGTTGATCAGAGGAAAGTTAATTCCTGACTAACTTTTGTCAATAGTGACCCTATCCCAGGCATACATACCCCCTCCCAAATCCACCCCCACAGTGCTAATTGCTTAATGAATCTAGACAACTTGTCATGGGTCAGGTCAAGGCTGGTCTGGTAGGTGTTAGCTCCAGTCAACACCAGATGGGTACAGTGCTACTGGATACATGTACCAGCAAACCAGGATTGATAGCATTAACACCTCAACTGACCTTTTTCTCAAGTAGATTTTTTCTCTGGAAAGTTCATCTGTGGGTCTCCCGCCAGTAAAGCCAAACCACCGCCAAATTTCATGAACTTTGTTGGTACAAATGTACATCAAATCAGGTCTTTGTGCTGCACACAAAACACACTTTTTTTAGGATTCAAAAATTTCAATTGAAAAACAATGTACATTTTGTAAGGGGTCGAGTTTAAAATGTTAAGGACAAAATACATGTACATGTGTATGAACATGTAAATTATGTAAAAAGTTATAAACATGGTTTAATTGGTTTGAGATGTTCTTTTTCTCTCAACTTAAATCAAAATCATCTCAATGTAAAAAAGAAATCTACTGGTTACGCCTAGTTAACAAAAAAAGAAAAGAAAAGAAAAGACTGAATGTTCAGTCCGGCCCACTTTAAACCGGGTTTAAACTAATTTAGTTTTTGGTAAAAAACTGTGTTCATGTTCTTACATGTAGTTCCTCTGGATTAATTATGATTAGATTTAATCTTGGAGGATTCTGAAACTGAAAGAATCCTGACAAAATCCCAAAATCACAAATAATCTTAAAATGTACATGTAACTGCCCTAATAGTAACATACATGTACAACTTTTCCTTAAATGTACCAACTTACAATTGCTTAAAATTTAACTCAGAATAACATACTTGTACACCTGTACAAATTATGTAAACATTCATTACAAATTTTCAAGTGCTCTTGAAATCGTCTCAAAGGCCATTGCCTCTTTATTCCATCATTTGCAGACCGGCTGATAAATTAACCTTTATTTGGATGGCTTAACAGCTGTCAGTGTTCAGTCTGTTATTCAATCCTCACCAATGATAAATCTAAGGACATTCAGAGTCTGACCTTTTTAACGGCACTCATAAATGTCTAATCAAATAATTCTAGCCCGGGCTGGAGCGTCAACCAACCAAACCGCTACTGGACAGCCAGCAGTGTCGGGCTGTAAACAAAATAAATTTATAACCGGCATCTGTGGTTCTTCAAACTGGTTCATACTGTGCCCACATGTATGCTTGGACAACGTACATGAACAATGTTGAAAATGATGCTCTGAAAACAACAGTTTGCAAATATAATTTAGTGCGCCTTGGCACTTTCATTTATCTGTACGAGTATGTATTACAGTCACTATGTGGACATGTGAACAAAAGATGTCCACATAATGCAGGTTGTGTTGATGTTATGTGGACATATAAGCCGTGTCCACATAACGTTTCGCCCTCTCTAGAAAACAGGTTTAGAGGCATTTTCGGGTTCGGGTTATCTGTCGCAGAATGAAGAGAAACATTAAGGAAATTAAAAGAAAAATTGGGGGTTGAAAGAGTTTTTACAGTTTATGTAAAGTTATTTTTTTGTAGCCAATTTTCTTAACTACACGAAAACAAAGGAATGTCCACATAAAACAAACATGCGTGTGTAGGTGCGTGTACATGTACGTGTATGTTGTTCTTTATTTTTAGTTCAATAAAAAAATCCTTAGCAGCTTTCTCTACCAAAAACAAATGGCAATTGAAAAGTCTAGATTATATAAAATAAACAGATGGAGACATAAAAAAAAAAAAACACCAAAAACCTAACACTTAAAATCAGACAGAAATGTAACACCATATTTTTTTGTATTTAAGAAATCATTCGCTGAGCAACTACATGTACATGGCACACCGTCAAGTACAGTAACTGCTTTTAGTTTTACACACAAGTTTATGGTCTTGACGTAGTTTGGTAAGCCCTTTACATGTTCATTCTGCAATTAACAGTATATTACACTGTACTTCATACATTAATGTACTCCCTTTACCAATACACTGAAAATAAACATACATCCATTTGTACATTCGAGAACATCGATACGATCACTGAGGAATTCCTTCTACGCATCAACATAAACATTCCAATGTGATAATAAGTGATCTACACACAAACCTTCCATCAAAATAGTGTCACAGCATCGCAACCACTGACAATCAAAATGCATTTCATCAACCCCCCCTTGCCTTAACACAGCGGTACTTTTTCACAAGCAGCCCTACAAAAATTGCTGCGACTGTTGACTTTGCACTTGCGATTGTTTACACACTGAATCCCAAGTTAGTTTATATCAGTCGCACTATACGGTGCTCCACGCACTCCAGATACAGATATGTAGACTCCACGAGGATGAATCAGGTTCAAAAATGAAATATTGACTGCCTTGTTCGCTTTCTCACTTGAGAATTCCTCATCGCAAGTCAAGAAGCTACACGTTTTTCCATGGCAATCCGGTCACACAGCCACTGCAATGCAGTGAATATGACACAAAAAGTGGCCCAACATCACATCAGGTTGCAGGATATTGGCCCCAAATTTCCTGCGCGCGCCAAATCACGATTTGCACGCCCTCAAATTGTCTGTTTTTGTGACCCATGCAGTTGAGGATTTATAAAACTGAAGGGTGGAGGCTCTCTGCACAGGACTTTGAGCTTGAATTTCTACAAAATTGGGATGAAAGTAGGCCCTGAAAGTGCCCTATTTTTACAATGAAGTGGAGGGATCATTTTTCAAAATGGTGATGGACCTTAAGGACTGGGTGATCATCATTGGTTAACCCCCAATGAATTGAACTGAAAATGAAAGATGATAAAATAAGCTTTAGTTTGAAACATGTGTAACTCGAACACCTTGGAGAGTTGTGGGTATTTTTCCTGATTTTTATAAAAATGCATGAGGGCATTTATCACTGGGGTCTATGGCAATTTACATGTATTTAGTGGTCTGCCCAAGACACTTGTGGACACAGACACACAGATTTGAATACTAAATGTCAAAGAATTTAACTTTGAAAATGTGGTCCTTGAAAAAACATTCGATGCAAATTTCTGTTTAAAATAGGAAGAAATAGGTCTACCGTATGATATAAAAGAGAAATCAATGTCAAGCAAGCCCAGCTACTTCAATGGACATTGGGTTTAAAGTGTGTAATAATGTGACAATTTTTATTTAGTTTGTTTCATCGGGATGAAAGTATTGGGATTCACAGGAAAAGATATCAACGTTGACCTTTAAAATGTATTCCCATTAATAAAAGGTTACCCACATCTCACTTGGGGGGGCTTTCATCAAGCGCTAACAAGCTCACAGCAATACAGGTGTCCTATCCCAACTAATTGGACAAGACTCCCTGTGGCTGATTACCACAGCAACTTGAAAGTCCATGACGGCCACATCCTAAATGACACAAACGGCCAGGGAGTGACTCACTCCCAGCATTAATTTTCCATATTTTGCAGATTGCCCAGGGGGGAGTTGAGCCGGCGCGCTATCCACCGAATGCATCCCAGACTGTAATTGCAATTCTTACGGTAGATTCCAGATTTTTTTTTCTCCAGCTCTCTCTCTTGGTGCACATGTGTGCACACACATCGACGTACATGTATGTACAGGACCTTTCACACAATCCCAATCTGTGTGTTGGACGCAAGGTATAACTCAGAGATTTTGGCAACCCTTTCACACTAGCAAGATTCCAACACTGCTCCCACATGGGTACCTTTGTGGCAGTCTACATGGGTAAAATCCAACCCTGGTCAGGACCAGGGTTGAAAGGGTCTTTCTACCTGGGTGGAAAATCCTCAATTTACTGCCAACCCATAGAAGCAGTAAGCACCAACGTAAATGCCAGTTCACACTTCACGCAGTTGCGAAGGTGAAACCAAATCTGATATCATGAGACATTCGCAGCAAAATTCGACGGAATTGAAATGTGCTCACCTTTTCCGTAATCGCAGCGCAAAAACTAGCCACGATTTCACAAATTTGCATTTGCTTTTGAGCTGATTATGAACCGGTGTCACATGAAAATCAGACTCCTTTTTCGCTTTTATTGGTTAAACCCTCTCAGGTGACTGGTCTCCTCCTGATTATCTTCGCTTAGGCGTGCGCAAAACTACCAATGAGTCCGTATTTCATAGAAACCTAAATTCACACTACACCAGCCTTAATTGGAAACGGTTTGCCTTGCCTACAATGTACTCGTGTTCAATGGAAACCGGTTCAACCAGTGGACCTGTGTTGAATTTCAACACGGGTAGGTGAGACAATACAGTCGACTCTCGTTAGTACAAACTCTGTTAATACAAAATTCTGGTTATAACAAACATAAAGCCTCGGTCCCGACTGTGCATTTATGTGCACAATGAATGGGACTGATGTTCCTCTTAATACAAAATTCTGATATAACAAACAATTTGGCTAGGTCCGAACGAGTTTGTTATAACAAGACTCGACTGTAGTGTGTAAAGGCCTTATAAATTGTCCACCTATAGGCTGCATGAATATTGAACAATGAAAGCAATTCTCACGTTGTTACATTTTACACAATGAAGAAGGGATGAATTTGATTGATTCCAAATTTTGCAAAGTTTGGTTACAACCAGGGGGCCGACTGCTGACTACAGTCCTAGGAGGAACTGATAAACCAGAGAGGTTAACAAAATTATTATAGTACTCTTTTGGCCCAGATTTTAAAAATATCATATTAATTCAATTTCCATAAACAGCCTACAGTTTCATTTCTACATGTATCACTTCAGGGAACAGTAATGAAGAACAATTATGTCAGTTTGGGTGTAAATTAAACATTTTTAGTTAAAAAAAGTATTTTACTGGAGCATACAACATGTAAACCACATTTGATACATAACAAATCTCAAATTTAGCTCTCCAAATTTGTTCCACTCCAAATTTAACACCATTTAAATCTGATCAATACCACAAGCTTGAAAAAACAAAAATTTAAATTTGTCGCATCAAATGGTACCAATACAAGCACCAAGAGTAAAGATTTCATTTCACATGAACTCCAAACGTACATAATCCGTTTTGTACAGAGGTAATTACGTGTCTGCCCAGAATTTAATCATTTTGATCAACGGACTGCACACATCAGGAGTGCACACCTGCCACTTCTTTTGACAAAAACTTACCAAGCGCTAAATATAGCTGGCACGCGACTATTGTGAGGCAGGGGTCCATGAAGATTGTGGGGGACAAAAGACCGGTGATGAATGGAGCAAACAAGGCAACAAAAGAGTGACCAATTGGGTACATGTTTGTTTTGCTGTTGAAAGAAACCCATCAGATGAAGCAGTGTTAAAGCAATGCTCAATACCTGTAAGAGTGTCACACGTGTATGTATACTATAATATCTTCTTTGGTTCTGAAATTTCAACTATGATACATGACGTGAAGTTTAGCCTGTTGAAGTCATTAAGTGGAAGTTTTTGGCGATACCGTGTTAAGGTACCGGTAATGCTTTTGCTGTAATTTTCAGAAATGGATGGATTTGGGGGTTAGTATTTTACACAAATATAGACTTTACTAATTACACTGACTTGTTTGAAGTTTTGTGTTCGAACTTGGTAGATGCTGGAAAAACCAAGAAAAACAATCATTTTGTGATGTATCTCGGAAAGACCTCTTTCTGTGATATCCTCTTTCTGGCCATCACTGATGGTCACTTAAAATATCCGGAGTTAAGACAGGCAAAATTACGAGATGATAAATTGATTTTGTGAGGTTTACTCTTAAGTTCTGTGTGTATATTTTGTTATTGATAGGATTTCACTCTTCAACATTATCATATTCTCCATATGTTGAGTGTTATCAGACAGCTTGTAAAACAAATTGACGTGCAGGTTTCTTGCCAAGGACAGAACCTCAATCTCTTTCTTACTAGTGAAGATGAAGCCTGACCAAGACACCTGGCCAATTTGAATCCCATATTTCAGCAGCAGTCACTCCAATTTCATCGTTTACATGTACATCATAAGTAAAGAAATTCAGTATTCAGTTTGTGGCATCGTGTTACAATTTCTAATTAGCTGATGAGACTCAGCAATCCTCAAGGCCTTCTAAACCTTTTGACTGCATGTGTCATCATCAACGAAAAATGAGGATGAGGGGCTGCATTCCACAGAATAGTCATCACGTAAATGCTGAGGGATATTTGAAGAGGCGGCACAAAGGAAAGCTCAAAATTCTTCCCCGATTTCATTCGCCAAGCAAGCAGTAAGGAAAGACTGCTCGTCTCTCTAAGGAATTTTGCTGAATGGAATGTCTTGCCTCAGGATATCTGACAATCAAATTAATAGAAAAAATATAAAACTCAACTCCAACTCCATTAATTCAACATTCATAATTACCTTAGACAGTTTACCCATTCCAATTGGTGGGGAGCCTATCACGTGGGTGGTTTTAAAGGGTTGATAAAACACTGACTGCTTTTAAACACTTTTTTTTTCAGCACCGCTGTGTTCTGCACCACATCACGCAGTATGCGCCATGCCCACACCAATCTTCATATGATCTAATCGTGCGAGGTACATACATGTAGCTAGAGGGGTGTTTCACAAAACATGAAGTAAAATTGTTGAACAAAAGCGTTGGAAATTTAAGCTGTTTTTAACTTGTTTTGACTTTTTGACTGAAAGGTATTTATAATTGGAATAAACATGTGCTTGACCGGTATTAAACAAACTTTGTACGTTTAAAACCAGCTAGGGGTCTGGTCTCCGATAATGATTCAGCTCCTGCTCAGGCTATTATCCGCATACAAGGTTTTAAACGTACTTGTTTAAAGCCGGCCAAGCACATATTTATTCCCTTATTTTATTTTTAATGTATGTACGAAGTCAAGCAACCTGGGCCCAATTTCATGGATAGGCTAACCACAGAATTCCGAGCTTACGACCACCATCTTGTGCTATAACAACGCTGGCAGAAAAAAAATTGTGCTATTCCTGTAAGCACAGAATCCTAAGGGGATGAAAGCATGCACAGAAGCCAACATTCCTCCCTATTAAAACCTGAGATATACGCTTACCATAAAGATAGGAATTTTCTGCTACAGTAAGCAGTGATTTTTTGCCAACGGTAAGCAGAGCCAGGAAATTGGGCCCTGGAGACAGACAGAGCATAGAGCAAGGTGCATGTCACACCTGAATACTACTTCCTGTCCTCCCTTCTCTGTGAAAAAAAAACTGGAAGTATCTAACTAGTTGGAACAGAAGCAAGCACATTTGTCTGATAATTACTTGTACAAATGTACGAGCTCGCAAGTGTTTTGCCTTCTATTTTCCTTAACCAGATGTTTGTGCTATTAGTAAGATTGAATCAGCTACACATTCATTAATAACATTTGATGTGGAAACATCACCCGTGGCTATTAATGAGAATGAATCACCACAGTGAAGAAATGGCAGTCACAAACACTGAAGACGAAAAAAAAAAGGTCCTTCTTCCACTTCCAGCTTCAACAATGAAAGTAAAAATTCTTAGAGACCCATACATCATGTGCCAGCAATGTGGCAGAAGGTAATGTGACTCCATGAGCAAGGGTTAATGACATCAGAGAACCTCAGGCGATGATGAAGCGCATCATCAGAGCCGGAGGCAGTACTGTACCACTGATAAGGGACTGGCATAAATCCCAGGAAGATCGCATACTGTCTGGAATATGGAGGGTCTCTGTGGGATTCTGTTCATGCAGGCTTGTGAAACTCGTCCCGTTAATGAGGTGTAAAAAGCATCCAGTGCCTCTGAATCATAGTCTGGGCCCAAGACTGGATTTGGATTTATTCCCCTAATAAAGCTTGTCCCTGACAAGTCCAGTATCTAGAGTCTCTGCAGCTGTAGAGGTTGCTCATCAACAAGATGAATCAAATCCAGCCTTGGGAACATCGACAGTGCTACCTCACGCAGCTCTACAAAGGATCCATGGCAAAGAACCACGCATTCCAGTGAAATTCAAACAAGTTAAAGTTGCTCTGAAAATGAAATGATAGAGCCTGGCATCTAAGGGCTTTGGGTAATTCAGGAAAACTAGGATGTATCATTTATTTAGAATGTACAGTGTGTAAATTCTTTGGCAGATAATCCAGAACCAGTGTGCTTGAAATGCTCTGAACACTGCCCCTTCACTAGTCCGGGCAACTAGCACTCTAAAAATCGCCGTTTTAAACATTTGGTCATGGTCTGGAGACAGCCCTACAAACAGGGCTGTAATTGGCTCTAAAGGCAACAGAGATGAGACAAAAGACAAAAGAGAGCCAATTAGTACAGCCCTGCTTGTTGGACTAGGTCTGGCGATAGTATTGGTGTGGTCTACCGGTACTGTCGCCAGATCACGACCAAATGTTAAAAAAGGCGGTTTGTGGAGTCCTAGTTACTTCGACTACCGCTTCAACTAGTTACAACCAAGTTGTAAAGGTCAAGAGCAGATCCAGAGAGGTTACTGGTGGTGGTGGGGGTTACAGAAGGGCTCTCCCAAGTGAAAAATGGCCTTATTTGAGAACATTTCGGTTACTGCTGCGGGGTGGGGGGGGGGGGGGGGGAAGGCGCCCCATCCACACCACCCTGGATCAGCCACTGAAGGTGTCATATGAAGTTTTAGGTAAAGAAAAACTTTACTTTGCTTATCATAGTTTTCTTAAGTAGTATTACAAATTTTAACCATCAAATTTTTTTGGCTCCCTTTCTGGACCTACATTGTAGAAGATCCTAGTAACACCATTTGGGTGCAATTAATATTCTACTCTCTAATAATAGCCAGCAAACTGGGGTACTTCGTTTACTGTTCCTTCTTGTTCTATCATAAGAACAACTCAAGTATTAGTTTTGACATTTAATAGCCCATTTGGATTTGTGAGCATCAAATCACAAGAAGACTTGGAAGCAAAATAACGCAATGCACAAATTATGTAAAATATCCCGATGACTCATCAATGTTTTGAAAGATTGACAAAACATTGAGACTCTCTTGTACATTGTATCACATTGTTCACAAGTCACAACTTCCATGTAATTATTTTACTGGTCTGTTCGATGGAAAAAAAATCTGAACCAAGTAAACAGTGAAATTTCTTCGAAATTTCTATCACTATCAGTTGTCTGATAAATCTTTAAAAAGTGGTTTTATAAAATTAAGAAAATGTTGTACTGCATTTTGATTGGTTGAGTGGGTGATGAATTTGTAGACATTTTCGTGGTTTAAAATTAGGCTTGAGTACTTGCAAGGGTAAAAAAAAAAATACAGCAAATGTGTGAAAATTGAAATGGTTTCAATTTTTTCTATACCAACCTTTTGTGTTTTTGCCATTGCTCCAAGTGCCTTGACTTCATGATTGACATGCTTTCCTTCATTCAGACACAGGTAACAAACAGGCAGCTTACACAGAATACAGTACATACTGAGATTCTCCTCGCTATGCTCCGAGCAGGTTGAAGGCTTACCGGCCTGCTGGCCCTGAGCCTTAGCCCTTGCCTTGATCTTCCCCTTGACAGGTGGGATAAGGCTATGCTTAGCCAGCGGTCCGCGGGCAGGATGGCAATTTTCACGGCATGCTGAACAGTAGAACACCTCACACTGCTCGCAATAAACACTCGCATCCGAAGCATTGCCTTCGCAAAGTTCACACTTGACCACGGCGTTTTTGGCTTGGCCCGCGTACCGAGCAACAATTGCTTCCAAAACTCTGTTTCTGGGCAGGCTCGTTACTCCAGTTTCATCCAGATAAATGGATCGGTGGCACTGGGGACAGATTATTCGGAGGGAATCTACATGTAGGGAAGGGTAGCCACCGGTGCCGCTGGCACTTGAGCTATTTGAGGACGAACTAGCGGCACTTGCCGCGTAGCCCGAGAAACCCACCCCGCTGTCTGCTTCACTCAGCCGGTCCACTTCGCCGTACTCCAGGTACTCCGGGTGAGCGTGTACGTGGTGGTGACTGCCTTGCGCTGGGCCATTTCCTTGCAACGTGTGAGCACAATTCAGGCAGATATTGTGAGCACATGGCAACATGATCGGAGCATTGTAAAGACCCCGGCAAACCGGGCAAGAAAGTTCCTGTTCCATCATGGTTAAAGCCAACTTTTTATTGGAGCAGCTCAATATGGTATTTAGAGATTCCAAAAGATTTTGCATTCAGACGATTGTAGACCTTTCTATGCCTATACGTACAAACAATGCACGCGCAGGGCGACCACGACAACCTTCCGTTGCATAGCGTGGCTCACAACCGACTAGCTGCCTCACTGTCAACGACAACCGCAGCGTATCGATTTTTAGCGGTGTTTAGTCGGGTGAACTAATTGCTTGAGTCGCAATGGTAGTGCATTAGCATTTCAAGACGAGGAATGATAACAAGGCCAGAAGCTAGACGGGATGACTTTTTTCGTTATTGATTTGAGCATGCGTACAACTTCTCTGGATTGATCAACGCAAAAGAGGTGAACTTTGTAAATATTTAGATCGACATTTAAGATAAAAAGTGAAATTAAAACCAAATACAATTTAATCAATTATCATGATTATTATTTTAATCAAATTGATTAAAATATCTACTTTTAATACTTGTGATTGTTCAAGATATGAATGTGATTGTATTTGTATGCAAAAACACCCCTCTGAAAATATAGACGAGGCTGAAAAGACTGGTAACTGTGCTGAAACAAGTGCATTCTTCTGAAAGTGTGTGCAGGTGCAATACTATAGTGTACCGCACGTTTGTGACTGACAGCACAATCGCCCCGTCGGCCGGCTTGCTAAAGTCAGTGTAGTTCTGTGGCTGGCTTAGCAGAGCTGCAAAGACACAATTTGTGCTCGAAGAACGCCCCATCACTTCCACCACCTTCTTAATTTTGTTGCTTTCTTTGACGAAGTACGATGTCAGCAACGCAGATCCAGAAACTTAGCTCAATGTCACTGCAGTGTGCACGGCTGTGTCTGATTGCCAGGAATGGTACCCTAAGTAATTTGCGATCATTATGCACAGCATCCACCAAACGGTAATTTACTGATTATCAGTCGGCCTGTAGAGTACATACATGATGTATAGTGATAATGTACGTGTGATGACCTAGGTTTAAAGAGAGAGATATTGGAAAAAAATGCTACAATTTTTTAAAAACAATTATTGAATGAAACACGTAACAACATATGAAGCATTTTTGTGTTTTGGCAATTTGTTTGCAAAAATTTGACCCTTGTGATGTGGCAGTTGTGCCCCTGCCCACAAAACACACCCCTTTTCTAGTCCCACTAACTGGGGCGCTAGAACTCCTTTTTTTGACATTTGGGATGTTGGTCTGTGGACAGACATGACAGACCGACATCCCAAATGTCAAAAAAGGAGTTCTAGCGCCCCAGTAAGTGGAACTACCCCTTTTCAAATTTCTGTTCCGAGAGTAACGTCATCAGACACAAACCTCATGAGTTTTTTCATGTTACTGTATGCTAATAAGGAAAGAATTCCATACATGGACATCACTGATTTTTCCCTGCAGTGACATATCAGCCATCAGAAAGTGATTACAATGTCCTAAAAAGTTAAATTTTGCAGGGAAAATATTGAAGCATTTACTGAGAAAATGGGGTTTGTGCACAGGGTGTCAAGTGATGTCCAGGTATGGAATTCGTTCCATAAATAAATAAATAAATAAATACTACTATAGATCTGGACATTGGAAACTATTTCAAAATTGTCTGAAAATAAAAAACATGAAGAATTAATGTATCTGCTGCAAATGCAGCAGATCCATTTCTCAAAGGCAGTAATATCCTGCCAGGGTTGAAATTTAAGGCCCTCTTTTTTTTCTTTTTATTTACAAAAGTCAGACAATTAGATTTACCACATCTTGCTCCCCTAGAAATGAAGACTATGACGTGTGCATCGTTGGTGGAGGTATTGTGGGACTTGCAGCAGCTAAGGAGCTGATTGAAAGACACCCTCACCTGAAATGTGCTGTGGTCGAAAAGGAAAAGCGACTGTGTAAGTGGACTGCCATCAAGCATTGGCATGAGCCCCCTTTCCACCCCTCTCTAGCAAGCTCACTCAAGGACCAAGGCAGCCTGTACAGTAGCTTACACTTCATCCCTCTTTATCCACCCTAGCCCCTCTCAACTTAAGCTATAAACTGGACTTTTTTTGTATTGTGAGGCACAAAGCCATGCATGCTTAATATCCTGAAAAGTTGCCGGGCCGACGCCAGCCTGGTGGTAGTCTATGTAATAGACCACAGCGAATCCCTATTATGCGCATCATAGACATGGATTTTAAAAAAAATGTCACGGCGCGCGGCGCTCGGTATCATGTTACGCGAATGCGCTCCTGGCTGTTGTTGTATTACAAAACGCTGCATTCGAATTGACCAATCACAGCGTTAGTCCTGATTTTGGGATGAAATGATGTCATGATTTAGTAAAGTCGACTCCGATTGGCTGGCGCGCGGCTTGCATAAATCTGCATGCTTTGGCATATCAGACGTTAGACAGGAGATGGCTCCGTGGATAACGGGTGATACTCAGACTAGCCTGGTGGATGGGGAGGGTCATTTTTACCATGAAGTGGACCTTTTCATGTCTAATACACAGTTGATTACGCATGGAAATACACATTCGAGTGAAACTCAAATTTCAATTAATTCTGAGGAAAAATTGGACCTGAGATTTGAAATTCTGTCTGTCTTATTCACCATGTGACATTTGTTTGCAAATGTTGTGATCACACGATGGTGACTACTGCACACTGTGTATCTCTTAAAATATGGTTTTAAAAGTGTCGCCATATGCTGTTTAATGTCGGCCAAATAACATGTAGTCTGAGTATCACCCATCATCCACGGAGCCAAGTCCTGTATAACGTCTGATATGTCTAGACATGCAGATTTATGCAAGCCGTGCGCCAGCCACTAGGAGTCGACTGAATCGTGACGTCATTTCATTCCTAAATCAGGACTAAATGGTTTGCTTGGTCATTTCGAATGTAGTGTTTTGTGATACAACAACAGCCGGGCGCGATATCGCGTAACATGATACAGAGCGCGTGACACATTTTTTTTAACCCATTGTCTATGACGCGCAATGGGTGAACGACCGAAGACCCGATATTAGCGCCTGCTGATCGGTCAAAACCTAGGAGGTCAAGAGGCGGGGTCTTGCCTAATTAATTAGCGAATCTGTTCGCGCATAAAAGACCATGGCTTTCTCCATGGTTTCTCCATGGTCTATTACATAGATTAAATAACATGCAAAAGATGCTTAAAGATATAGTCCATCATTTGTAATTTGTGCATTTTGTTCGTTTGAAGCAACAAAAGTGCTCAAAATCTAAAGAAGGGTACTGAACAACTAACCTGATGAAGTTTCAGCTCAGCTCCAGCTGTATATTCCAAGAAAAACATCATTCTAGGATCTCAATTTCAAATTAAAAGTTGCCGAATCATGTTTTGAATTGGGCCTGAATTCAGCATCAGAGACTGAGCCGATTGCAGCTACACGATGTTGCGCACTGATCCGACAAATTATAGCAACCGAACACTCGTGTGCGTCGTGTCAACGCCTGCGCGTGCTTCGCTGAATAAAAAAACGGAAATTTCCAACGGTGCGTCTTAAGACGCACCGTTGGAAAGGCCTTCTTTCGTTGATACTTCAAAATGACAGCTTGCCAGAAAGAATAATTTCACAGGGAGTTTAGTCCCCTTACTATCTTTCAACCAAGTATGTTTTTCAACAATAATTACGCCAGTTACTTTTCGGATAGCTGCTAATGATGGACTATAGCTTTAAATGTTTGAGTTGCTCGGTGGTTGCCTGTTGGCATGATGCCTCAGGTGGGGTCTACAGAGTGCGTACTTATCCAAACCCTTCATCAGACGAGAGCCCTTTCAGTTTCTGACATGTTTTCCTTTCTGTTCTCTTTCAGCTATGCACCAGAGCGGCAACAACAGCGGAGTCATCCATGCTGGCATTTACTATTTACCGGGTTCTCTCAAAGCTAAACTGTGTGTGGAAGGTTCGGCGCTAACCTACAAGTACTGCGATGACAATAATATACCATACAAAAAGTGTGGCAAGGTAACAATGGCGTATTGATTAACCAGTTTGCGCTGGGATTATTTTGACTTGACCGGACCCAGGCGCGGGATTGTTTTCACTAACTTCGATGCCAGACGGGTTCAGGCTGTCATCTGCGGGTAGCACACTCTGATATTTCTGGCCTCGCTCACTGCGAGCGGGTCGCAGAAAGATATTTCCGGCCTTGGTCGTTACGTGTTTATTCTTCATCTGTTCCGAATACCGCAAATACACCTCAATAGGCCTCTCTCAAAGACAGCCATCTCTGTAGGAGAACTGCAACTGCATATTTTACGCAATCAAGCACGCATTGCGCAGTGTTGAAAATGTTCCAAACGCGCGCTTGTTGCTTGAAATGTGTTCGAAATACGAAGCAGCCCTTGGGTGTTATGCAAGTTGACGCTCGGAATGCGGATGCACGTGGATGGTCTGTAGGAAATGACGTCATTTGAGAGAGACCTTTACACATCATCCGACGTGAAGTGGTTAAATCTAAAAACTTTTGGATGCTGTGCACAAGTATCCTCTCAACGGTTACAAAGGGAGAGTTGGGGGAGACCACGGGGAGGGACATTTGAACGCGTTGCCAACGATGCCTAACGCTCACGTGATGATGCTACGAGTTTGAGTTGCGTGTATTTTCAGTAAACGCGCGCAAATCAGTACGTGCATGAGGCCCTCGTAAGTGGTCAAAGGCACCGTTTATTGTTCGTTCATGAAGTCCATGGCCTCATGTATCTGGACCAGTACTTAAATTATGCACAACTTGAAAGGAATCATTTCTAGTTTGAACAAAGAAATTTGGTTTTCAAATCTGATATTGTCCATAGTCAGAAGCCATAGACCCATTGTGTTTGTTATGCCCCAACTATAGCAATGGCCGCCAACTATGGTAAGGACACTCCTGACTCTAGTTGGGTTAATCCCAACCATTCCCAACTATAGTTTGGAGCGTAACATCAGTGTGGCTAGGGATCACACCCAAAGGCTATTTTGACTTGACAAGAAATTTTGATATTCACATCCTACAGAGATTTCGCAAGCGAACGGATACGGTAATTAGCGCACCGAATAGGTCATCAGTTGGTGTGCGATGGTCTTGTGACGTCGTACGCAACTCACTATTAGCTACGCATGTAGATGGCACAGATAACCATGTATCTTGCGCTAATTGTCAATTTTCACCTTCTTTTCTGATGTCAGTCAGTTATAGGTTAATAAGTTATTGAATCATGTATGCATTGAAAGAAAGATGATGAATCACTGATCATGAATGTGCCATTTGTCTTTGTTCCAAAACAGGTTTAGCCACAGATAACAGGCACTCATCGGACGTGTCATTTAGATTACTGCTTTTATTGGTAACGGTTCCTATAACTAAGCTCATGCGTATGCGTACACGATGCGAAACAACAGAATGGTTGGTAACTGTGACGGATAGCTAAAGATATGCATACACGTATCGAATGCGAAACCTCTCTATTGTCAAAGAAAATATAAGAGGTTGATGTAGACAGTTATAAGATGATGTTGATGTAGACAGAGAGTACAACTCGGAAGAAATGACCAATTCTTGAAGAATTGTTTGTCTTCTAAGAACAAGAAGTGTTACTTGATGTTTTGCTCAGTTATGATTGCCAGATTCATGCCTTGCTATTTGAAAAATTTCACTGCAATGTTTGTGTCGCAGTTAATAGTTGCTGTCCAGCCCGAGGAGATCCCCAGACTTGAGGCGTTGTATGAACGAGGTCAGAAGAACAATGTGAAAGATATGCGGATGATTGGTCCTGAGGAAATCAAAGAGATGGAGCCACACTGTCGAGTAAGTTCAAGAAAGGATCTTGTTGGACTTACTAATTACAACCTGTTTTTGACTTGAGTTACAAAAATTCCATTGCTTCATAGGTTGGGCAGTACATTAAGTGTATGAGTAGGCCTATATCCTTTTTGATTTTCTGTATTTTAGTCAATGTTTAGTCAACTATTAATCCCAACTCCCAGGAAAATATTTATTACTTGGATCTTCTGGAATGTACCCCAATTACTTATTTATTTATTTAATTTGTATTTCAACTAGGTGGCAAATTAGTGTTATCCACTGGTCTCCCAAGGGTCCCGGCGTACATAAAAAACAACAAACATAACAATTTAACAAACAGTCAACAGTAAAAGCTATTCATTGGTCGCTCCAAAACCGTTTCTTTCAAAAAAAAATTATGTTTTTGTTCGGGTGTGTTGGACCTCATTTGATGCTAAGGAACGCTCTTTTCCCCCTTTTCTTTCTTTCAATTGATATTTTACAAATCCGTAAAGAGAGACAGAATGCGTAGCATGGATTTAAAAAAAGACGCCTTACTCTGCATCTGGTTTAATTATTTGAAAACAAAACGACATCTGTTTGGAGGGGGGGGGGGGGGGGGCATGACCCCCGTTTGCCTCCCCCTCCCTGTATCTGCCACTGTTGCTATTCAGTGTGGCACTGTACTGTCTTTGTACTTCAATGAAATTGTAACATCAAGCCCTATGGTGAACTACGATGGTTGGGATTTACATATCAGAAGTCCACCCAAAGCAGCGTAACAAACAGCTGTAGGATGAAGGTGGTTATGATTACTAATGAAGGGCATTTACATGTAATTATGCATTTGTTTCAATCCATAGTTTAACAGCTTAATTAGGAGCTCTCATTAGAATTACAATTTAACATAAATGAATAATTCTATTACCCAGAATTTGGAATGGCAGCTTCAGTTGTGCAAGGCAGAGCCTTTTTGAGTTTGCCTTTCTATGATTCCTCATGCATTGATGCAATATCAATGATGCAAATTACTAGGCTTGTCATGTCTTGTTTAAATGTTATCTCTCACAGGGGTTAAAGGCCATCAGCTCCCCTCATACGGGCATCCTTGATTGGGGAGAGGTCGCCAGGTCATTCGGGGATACGTTTGCTAAGAGAGGAGGGCACGTCTTCACTGAGTTTGAAGTCAAAGGATTTCACATGACGCAAGAAGGTAACGTATAAGTCTCCTCTCGCAATTCAAATTTTATTTGTTGGACTTCAGTGTGTATACTTTAAGTGTCCACATGGTAGTGCTACGATTTGCCGAGCATGGCACTTTTGAACTCAACCAAACTGAACTCAGTATTTAGAGCTCTGTAGATAACTATTAAGTCATGTTGTGAAGCACCATTTTATTGGTTGAACGTTCACAATCCTCACGTAGGCATGTGCAATACTGCTAGTGAGTCAGTGTTTCATAGTTCTAAACTCACACTTCACCGGTACATCTGCGTTGTGCGCCACATCATGCAGTACGCGCGACACGCGTGTCAATCTCCATATAAGGAGTTGTTTACCAGAGGGCCTTACCATTGTATAGCTAGAGGGGTATTTTGTTGATCGAAATCGTTGAAAACGTATAATTTTTGACTTGTATTAAACACTCTGTTTAAGACTGATTGGAGTCTGGATACTTATAATTACCTTCGCGGCTCGGGTAATTATCAGCATCCAGACTACGACCGGTCTCAAACAGAGTGTTTAAAATCTCCAAAGCTCACATTTATTTCCTGATTTAACATCCCACCTCATCCGGTTATTCTTTATTTTCCCCTCTTCTTTGAACAGGTGCTGAATACCCGGTGACAATCAGGAGCAGTCAAGGGGTAAATTGCCGTACAACCTAAAGCAATGTGGAACTTCTGGATGTGGGTTTTATTGAGAGTGGAAAGGGGAATAAGATTGCAATTTGAACCACACATTCATTTCTCGCAATAAGTCAGTTCGGTATTTCAACTGTGCATGCACACAGTGATATGGGTCACAGGTCATTCGGGATAAGTGAACGCTCATCAAAGGTGCATGAACACGCAAGGAGAATGGTTCTGAAAAGAACCAGAGGTATAAACTCAACGTTCCCGTCAGTATGCTCTGACCGTCTTCAGGAGAGCGGAACGTCAAGTTTATACCTCTGGTTCTTTTCAGAACCATTCTCTTAGTTGAGAAATTATTTGCACATGGTGTTTCCGCAAACCTTTCATTATTTAGTATCTCCACCATGCAAAGCCTCGAATCTTACTTAACATGCAAGGAGATGGTCGCAAGACGTTCATGTAACCTCGTGTCGGCGATTTTATCCCGATATGACCTTTGACCTGAACTACTTCATCGAGATACCAAACTGGCGTATTGTAAGGATTCAACATAATGTGGTTTGGTCAACAATTGCAAGATGTATGCTTTAAGGCCAAAAAAGTCTCTGGTTTCTGGTATGGAGCTTGCCCCAAAAGTGGTGTGGCGACGCGGCTTTTTGGGGTTTTTAAAACTTTTTTTTCCTTCAAATGTCGGCTGATGACTGCAATTGGTGCCCGACTAAATTTAGTGCAAAATGTATTGGAGCCCAGAGAGGCCACATAAAGTTTATACTCGATTCTAACCCCATCCAAAAACACGTTAAAATTGTGCAGCAGCAGGATTCGAGTCAAACCAGTGAGTTTGGCGGTTTTGAGACATCATCTTACATTGACAAATTTTTTTAATTCTGCTGAGGCGCAAGGCTACGGCGACGCGCGGGCATACCAGAAACCGGAGACTTTTTTTCGGCCCAAGGGTTATGCGATTTCTTGAGAGGAATGTTATTTTGGCTGTAAGCCGCTGCATGATTAATAACATTTTATCCCTTACAATTTTGACAGAAACAATCACCTCTACAGGTGTGAATCTCATCTATGGCAATTTAGTATTTGGTTTTGTCCTTCAATGACATAACTTTAAGGACTTCAGTGTCGGTGCTTTCTGAGAGCTTGGAAGAAAATTTCACAAACTACTCGGGTGGGACTCGAACCCACGACCTCCTGCTAACTAGCGTAGTTGTCTTAAAGCTATAGTCCATCATTTGCGGCCATCCGAAAAGTAACTGGCATAATCATTGTTGAAAAACATACTTGGTTGAAAGATAGTAAGGGGGACTAAACTCCCTGTGAAATTATTCCTTTTGGCAAGCTGTCATTTTGAAGTAATCAACGAAAGAAGGCCTTTCCAACGGTGCGTCTTAAGACGCACCGTAGGAAAATTTAAATTAGTAGTTCGTTTTGTTATTCGGCGAAGCGCGCGCAAGCATTGGCACGACGCACACGCACGTGCGGTTGCTATAATTCGTCGGATCAGTGCGCGACATCGCGTATTGCTGCAATCGGCTCGGTGAGAACACGTCTCGGACGCTGAATTCCAACAATTCAAAACATGATTCAGCAACTTTTGATTTGAAATTGAGATCCTAGAATGCTGTTTATCTCAAAATACACAGCTGAAGCTGAGCTGAAACTTCATCAGGTTAGTTGTTCTGTACCCTTCTTTAGATTTTGAACACTTTTGTTGCTTCAAACGAACAAAATGCACAAATTACAAATGATGGACTATATCTTTAACCATTTGCCCACTGAGCTTGCCAAGGTCAGCTGGCTGGTTCTAATTTGATACACCCAGTAGTGGGTGCTGCAGTCGGTGAGAAATGATTAGAAATGTTGTGTTGGCAGTGAGTGTTGAGTAGGTGAAAGCACACTTTGCCCCGAAATCCGGGGAAATTTTGCCACTTTATCGCGTACCTTTTTTTAAAATAATAAGATTAAAGGAAAAACATTGCGAAATATTGATATCTGGCACAAGAATTGTACAGACAATGCTAACAAGTTTCCTTGCATGAGGGCTAAGCATTTTCGAATGATATAGTATTTGATTATTCTAACTTTCACTTGATCGAATATTCAAATATTCGAAATGCGCCAATCAAGTTGAAAATGCGCCCGCCTAAACTGGCCATCGATCAGGATGTGCGTGTGCCTGCACTTGTTGAAAACTGACAAAGAGCTTTTTAAAATGATATAAGGAACCAGTAGCGGAATGGCTGATATTTGAACAATTTTAAAGAAAAAAAATTGGCTACAACTCACGGAAACTCTCATACGCGAAAATGTACAAATGTGTGGCATTTAACAAACATCAAAACCATGCAACTAGTACAATTAACAGAATGTTCTTTTTATCATATTTGAATAAAAAAAAAATGCTCTTTGGAGATTAGGTTGATGATGACTATTCAAATATTTGGTTATATTTAGCACAACCCTGCCTTGCAATGGTAAGGCTTATTATTTTCATTCTTGTTAAATTCATTATTAGAAATCTCTGCGGTGTCGTTACGTCTTGACGTGCGGGGGCCTGTTTGCAGATAGGTTGGCCCAACTCTCCGGCTGTAATCCCGTCCCAAGGATCGTCCCTTTCAGAGGGGACTACCTGCTACTCAAACCAGAGAAAAACCATCTTATCAGAGGCAACATCTACCCTGTAAGTATCCTTAAGAGTTCTTTTTAGATTTGTCATGGAGTTCATGGATATACCAGTGTTCAGGAGAACTTCAATATGACCAACTATGGGAGCAAAAGGTATGCTGGTTAGGCGCTCCGTGCGCCAACAAGAGAGGCCTTTTTACCACTTTTGAGAGCCCGGTGACTGGTTCACGCACTTATAGCGCAAAGTATGCAGGACTTATTTTATTCTAAATGTGCACAAAGCCATAGTGTCTTTGCGTGAGTGTCGGGTGTCATCGGCGATGCGTTCGAATGTCTCTCTCAGTGGTCTCCTCCAACTCTCCCTTTCCTGCCGGGGAGGGGGTACCTGTGCACGGAGCCCATAGCCAAATGTTCCGTAAAACAGTGATATAAATATAGCAGCGTTCTAGAATGCGCACGAAGCCCACTGCCATCATCTGAGTGTTTAGTGTACAGCTGCAATTTGCTCAAGAGTGTTAAGAAGTCTGAAGCTTGAAGAAATGACTGAACTCGTCGGGTAGCATACGCAGCATGCATGGTATGGATTAATGGGGTACGCTGTAGTCTGCACTGCAGTCAGCAGCACTAATAATATGACACATGTCCATTCTGTACTGGTTGCATATCTTTGCATGAGGACTAAAGCTGCATTTAGTCTGCATGCTGTAAGAAGTTCTAGACTTTAACACTCGGATTACTGCAGCCAGCACAAAAATTCACAAATGAAAGGCATCTGTTGCATAATATCCTGAGTATATTACTAGCATTTCCTTGACCATTAAAAAAAATCAACGGTAAAGCTCTGATTATAATTAAGTCCTTGTTTTTTTGTGCACTTGATACAAATTTGCCACTATCAAAGTGAATTGGAGGGTGTGGCAGAGCAAGGTTTAAATGGGAAACTTTTGAGATGATTGGTGGCAGCAAACGTCATCTTTAAGCTCATCTGCACATGTTCAGAATGATGCAAATAATAGAAAAGGACTGTGTGTTTACTGCCACCAATTAAGTGTCTCATACCTCTCCCATTGAACTACAATGTACTTCTGATCATGAAATGATAACACTGCTAATTTTTGTGTTCACTGCGTTGCAATTTCTATGTCCTTGCAGGTACCGGATCCTAAGTTTCCATTTCTAGGCGTTCACTTCACTCCTCGCATCGACGGCAGTGTGTGGCTGGGACCCAACGCTGTCTTGGCATTCAAGAGGGAGGGATACAATCTAACGGACTTCAACCTCAGAGATACGATAGATGCATTGAGCTTCCGGTGAGTTTTGTAGTTACTCAAGTCATGACTCGCAGCTGAAAGAACCCCAACAGGCTAGTCCGAAAATTTGGGACTCCCAATACTGTGTATGAGAGTCCCAAAACGTAAGGTACTGAAAACATGCAATACAAGAAAATAGACATTTAGAAACAATAAGTCCAACAACTCTTCAACTGTCAGTTGACTGTGCCAAAAGAAATATCTAGGATATCGGGTACTAGGTCACTATTTCTACACATTTCTTCATAGTAAGGCACCAGACTAAAGACACTGAATGAAGAGGTCAGTCTTGTAACAGTTGGACCATGGATGGACATGGACAAGTCTAGTCTTTAGTCTTTAGCCTGATTTTGAAATCACTTGACTTCCCTCTCATGTGCAAGCCACGACTGCCAAATATTGAAGAAAAATCTCCTTTAAAAATTGAATTGAGTCTTCAAGCTTGGTTGGTGAAATACTGAGGAACTGTTCTTTGCCCAATGACAGTTTTGGAGAAATTGGCTGGCTAAAGAGTGAGTAAAGTTGGCCTGATCTTCTTTTGCATCATTTTGAGCACTTAAGGTCCCAGTCTGCCCAACAGGCTTGCTGTTCATGAGTCTAAAACTGGAGAAAGTAAGTTGAAGTCCAGACTTTATTTGAACCTTGGCATATGAACTTTGAATTCTAGGGGACTTTGGCCCAGACTGGGAAAGTTGTAACTGGGAAAGTCGTAATTCCAAATGTGATGCTACGACCATTAAGACCATAAAAGAGTGTGGTGTAGTGTATGGTCTAGTCTTGGCTGCCAAAGCTCAAATCAATTCTAGACTTGAGCTTTTCCCCTTAAGTTTTTATTAGGGTGCTGTAATGACTACATTTTGTGGATACAAACATAAAAAAAAAAACTTTCAAATTATTATGAAATACCTTACTGGACTGTAAGTAAATAATCAAGCATCCTGTGAAATCATGGCACCTGGTGTGCTGTCATTTTCAAAAAAGTGAATTTTTTGTACATGTATCAATTTCCAACAATGGTCAGCCGACCATCGTTGGAAAGTTACTTTTCTCAAACACTGCCTCCAATTTACCAAAGATTGTTAGTCCACATTTTGTTTGCAATCGGTTACACACCTATGAACGGGAACAAGCCAGCTAGACTGTTTCCCTGCCCTGACAATTGCCCCGATGTTTATAAATTGCTCTGTTTCGTCTGAAGTAGGGTCAGGAATTCAGATTACAAGAACAGCATTTCTTTCTTGGTTTTATGTAATTGCGCGATTACATAATTCAGTAGTCTGCACGTGTTTGAAGTCATTTTTCAGTAACTACCAGGGCGTGCAGGGTGAAGTTCTGAAGGGCGCTATTTATTGAAAAGTGAGTAGTGGAGCACCAGCAACTTAAAATCGCTATACCGAAAGATCGCTATAACGAACAATTTCTGTGGATCCTGGGATGTTCGTTATAGCGGCGTTCCACTGTACCCGTTTCCCTCAAGTAATTTGCCATCACCTTATAGCCTCATCTTTGAATTTCATTTCAGTGGCCTACGGAAGTTGATGTTCAAGCACATGGTCTTCGGCATGAAAGAAATGTACAAAGGGGTGGTCATTGCTGCACAGGTCAAGCAACTCCAGAGATTTGTACCGGAGCTGAGACTGCAAGACGTCACAAGGTCAGGAGATTCATTTCAATTCAATTTAATTCGATTGTGTTTGTGTGTTTTGCTTAAAAAACATTCATACATGTAGTTAAAGATAGCGTCCGTCATTTGTAATTTGTGCATTAATTTCGTTTGAAGCGGCAAAAGTGCTCAAAATCTAAAGAAGTGTGCTGAACAACTAACCTGATGAAGTTTGAGCTCAGTGAATGCTGTACATTCCGAGAAAAACAATATTCTATGATCTCGATTTCAAATCAAAAGTTGCTGAGTCAGGTTTTGAAATGGGCCTGAATTCAGCGTCAGAGACACGCTACCACTGAGCCGATTGCAGCTACGCGAAGTCGCGCACTGTGCGTTGTGTCAACGCTTGCGCGCGCTTCGCCGAATAAAAAAAGTGAACTTAAACGGAAATTTCCAACGATGCGTCTATAGACGCCTCGTTGAAAAGGCCTTCTTTCATTGATTTCTTCGAAACAACAGCTTGCTAGAAAGAATAATTTCACAGGGAGGTTAGTCCCATTTAAACCAAGTATGCTTTTCGACAATAATTACGTCAGTTACTTTTTGGATAGCTCCAAATGATGGACTGTACCTTTAATTGTAACAATGGGTTTATCTCACTTGGCTTTCGGTAAAATTGTAGCAGACATGCTATAATTGTCACAACTACCGAAGTTTTCTGCAAAACAATCTTTGAAAAGTTTGCATATATCTCTTAATTAAGGAAGATCTCAGAAAGTTGACCATCTAGTCTCAGAATTCATGAATATTAATTGTGTTGGCAGACCTCTTAAATCTGACTAGCTGATTACGAATGTCAAAAGATTCAGACTCTATTTCCAGGGTCGTCTTGTGGCGTATGTGAGTAATACCCTGGCTACAGAGGATGAAATATGGCTGTGTTTGAATTGCTTGGCTGTGGCTTAGCAATAACACATTTGCCAATGGATCGGAAGCAGCAGAAGCCACTTCCCATACAGGTGTGTGTTACAGTCAGCCGTAGCCAAGCATTTGGATGCAACCTATCTCTGGTGAATTGTAAGAGGGCAGTGTTGAGAATAACTGCTAGCTAAACAACTTAACTTGTGCATTTTTTTCAGGGGTCCCTCTGGAGTAAGAGCTCAAGCCTTGGATCTTGAAGGCACCCTTGTTGACGACTTTGTCTTTGATGGTGGTGAGGGCGCTATTGGAAGCCGTGTCCTTCATGTGCGTAACGCCCCCTCACCTGCAGCTACGTCGTCCCTGTCCATCGCCAAGATGATCATAGACAAAGTGGAAGATTCCTTCTCGCTCTGACAACTGCACCAGGATTTTTCGAAATGAAATTTCCCTTTGTGGTCGAAGTCCCCACTTCGCGGGGATTGCTCGCAAAGTGGACGATCAACCACAGCAGACTTATTTGCATGAGGCGAAGTGCGCGCAATTTATAGTATAGCGGTGACATTGTATGTTGAAGAAATTATGAAATATGCAATAGGGTGCCCCTATTCATTTGAATGGCTCTAAAAAAAATTGTCTCGGAATTTGGGTTGGTCAGTCAAAAAAAAAATGTAAATCTGAAGGAAAAACGAATTGCAGATGCACCCATATATAGATAGCTAGATGCCAAATGCGTATTGTCTGTAGTTTTGTTTATTGCACTTTATCCCGAGTTGATAAAACTGAATAAGTAGTAGATGTAGTTAATTTACATTATCTGCATCATGGCTGTAGCGGCAACCATGACATACCAGCAAAGGTACACACACCTAATATGATGAGAGGTAACATCCTTGTATCTTCTGGGATTCCACTGGTTCCTATACACCGTACTTAATAGCATTGTAAAAATCCGGTATTCATTTTGTGTAGCTTTCCTAATAACACAGAGCCTGATTGACTGAATTTTTTATTCATTCTTTTCCATTTGTTATTTTTTTGTTAAGAAAAAAAACCCTTGCCTTAAAACAAAAATAAATTACTTCACCTAAGAAAGTTGTTCGATGTCTTGTCGCGAGTGAACACCTAATATAACACGACTCAACTTGATTAACAGTACTGCCTTTGAAAATGATTCATGCAAAATGTATTGATGCGTGTAAAATTCTATGTACTTGGAAAGTAAATATCTTGAACTCTGTAATGATAAGTGCATACTCACTATAAAACAAAACTCTACAGTAATTTTTTTTTTACATTCTATATCTTACACAATGAGTGTTGTTCCTTTTAATGCCAGCATACTTGCTATAATTGAAGTATTCTACAAAAATCACTATCAAATATTGAAATTGAATATTTTCACTTTTCAAATATTGAAACAGATTATATTTCACCAATTATATAGGGTGAATTGTAAATGTTAATTTTGTGTTTTCGAATGACATCTGAGATATTTTTTTTGCAATATATACGTAAAAATGAATTTTTGTCCAATGAAAATGTATATAACCTGTAAGATTTTAAAGGCAAAGTTTTTTGGAAGGAAACTGATTTATATTTTCTATTGGAAATTTGTATAAATTTTGTAAAGCAACTATCAGGAATTGTATTTTACCTTTTTGATTTTAAATTTATTCGTGATTGGGATCAAGCACGTGTTTTCTTACTCTAGAGGGCCAGCCGAGCGTCGTCTGTATACCTATCTCATTGACTGACTGACTAATGCAACTGAATGGTTTAAAGGGAATATACATCATTTGCTTTTGCTGTAATTTTCAGAAATGGATGGAATTGGGGGGTTGGAAATATATAGCAAATATAGTTACACTGACTTTTTTGAGGTTTTGGGTTCGAAAATGCTATAAAAACCAAGAAAAACAATCATTTTCCTGTAGTCTGGTTCCCTGACTCCATTTAAGAAGAAACAGAGCAGTTTACATACATTGGGGAATTGTAAGGTCAAGGAACCAGTCTAGCTGGCTTGTACCCGTTCATAGGTGTGTAATCGATTGCAAACAAGTGCGATGGTCAACTGGGGCCAGTATTTGAAAAAAAAGCCAGTTTTTTTCCAACGCTGGTCGGTCGATCAGCGTTGGAAATTGATACAAAAATACCACTTTTATTGAAAATGACAGTATACCAGGTGCCATAATTTTATAGGATGCTTTACACTGTCATTCACTAACAGTCCAGCAAGGTATTTCAAAATGATTTGGTTGTTTTATTTTTTGATGTTTGCAAATGTTGTATTTTCCCTTTAAGTACGACACATTGTGTAGACCACATACATGTAATGACTTCCAGTGAATAGTCATTCTGAATCAATTGAATAAAATTATGTGTGCTCTGTGACCAGCATTGCTAGACTTGCCTAGTCTTGTATTCACTTTAAACGCGTGTCAGACAGACGAAAGCTATTTCTGTGGGAAGAATTCCATACAAGGCTATCACTAATTTTTCCCTGCAGTGATCTATTAGCCATTATACAACGCGATAACGTCCTAAAGAGTTCAATTTACCAGGGGAAATATTGAAGCATGTACTGAGAAAACACTTGGAATTTTTAGAACCAGTCTTAAAGGGTTTGTGCACAGAGTGTCAAGTGATGTCAAGGTATGGACATTTTTCTGTTTTTGACTTGCAGGGTGTCACAAACATTAATGTCCCTCTCAGGAGTGTAGCAGATATCGAAGAAAAAAATGAAATGCTATTTCTACTATTTTTGCATAATTGTGAAGCATGTTTATTGTACATGTACTATTTTCTGTAAAATTCCATGGGATTCGGTCCACCGGTTTTTTCAAGTAAAGGCTATTATGTAACGCAGTACTATTTTGCACCATTCCAAGTTGAACATTCAGCTCAGACTGGCGTTTTGATTAAATTTCTAAACTAAACAGGAGGAATATTGTTGTTAACAGTTCTCATTGTTGACTGTGGCTATTTGCTATGTCCATAGAATATCTTCGTTAATTATAAAAAGGAGTATCTCCGGGGGGCTGGTACATTTCATGGGGGGGGGGGCGTCATGTAGATCAATGATAATTTTTTTAGAAACAAAAAATCTCAGGGGACTGGGGGCCACAAGGTTTCATGGGGGCTGTCGATCCCCCACGCCTTAGTGGTTTTAACTCTGTCACCTCGAACAGTATAGTATGCGCCTGAAAGGTTTGACGATTTTCCCAAAGGTGGCATACGTATGTCTTGGCGTGTTGGAAGTCACGAGGCCCTTCCCCACCCAATTCAATAGGTTTATTTTTTGCAAGGGCGGAGAGGGGCTGGTTCTCATTTGAAGCCAGGGGACTCGCTCTCTTTCCTCCTTTCCTTATCTCTCTTTTATCAGTATTTCAAAAATCCGTAGAGGGTATACGGAGATGAGCAGCATCGATTTAAAAACCGGTCTTCTTCACGGGCCGCCATTAGACAAAGCAAGGCAACATTCAAATTGCGATTAATGCTGCACGAAGACTCTTTAGCACTTGCAGATATACTGTTATAGCAATATTATATCTATATTAGGCCCGTTCTATTGGATTTATAACTATTTTACTTCCAAACCGTGAACAATACATGTAATGGCTTTAAGTCATTAACAGGCATCGGGCCGCAAAAGCCACATCTTTTTATTCGGATGAGAGGGCGGTTCAGGCGATCGCAAGCCGCTATCTTATTAGGCCGGCCTCAGGTCGACCTTGCGACGACACAGATCAGTCGGCGACTGACTTTTCAGGATCAAGCTGCGTCTGAGCTACGACCGTCGGAAACAACTCGATCCGGTACACTCGCTGGCCCCGTCCAGCTGTTGCTTCCCCGTCACTGTAGCGGTCCGCTACATGGAATCTATATTGATGTGGAGTGGAAGGAATCTGTTTTTTTTTCTTCTCAAAATGGCGATGGGGTGATCATCGTTGGAGGGAAAAATCACCCAAAAGTCATAGGTTAAACCCCCCCCCAAAAAAAAGATTTCCAAAAAGGTAAAGAGGATTAATTCAGCTTTCATTTGATGTATGTTTTGATCACCTGTGAGGGTTCAGAGTATGTTCCCCGATTTGTTTAAATTGGGGTATTTATCTTTGGTGCCTATGGGAATTTATGTATTGGTGTGCTGTACGGAGTGCTGTAAATTCGGGGATCGCATCAACAACTGCTTTTGAATCACACGTCATGTTTGTGTACCATACTTTCCCATACATAAACTTTTCATCTGGAAGGCTCATGTCACAGGAATGTCCCATTAAATTGTTTAGAAATTATGTTGAAAATAACATCTTCATGGATTCCCAGCACAACTCCTCACAATAAGCCCCGTGTTAACAATATTTCTCGTTGTGGGTCTGAAAATGAAAATTGTCGGTTTGTGTATTATGAATATAATCAAGTGAAATTATTTATGCAGTATTTTGCCAATTTCCCTCAAAATTGCATATTGTAATATTGTACATTTTTATCAATTTGCTAGAATATGTGATACCTCACCAACAGGTACCTTTTAACGAAATTCAATCAGAATATTTATCATTTTTTAAATTTTTTTTTAGTTGTTTTGTTACTTGTTGGTGTCCCTGCCACACTGTACGATGGTGTAGCCGTGCGTTATGCACGTGGATTGCAGTTACTTCCGTTTTGACGGGGACTTTACTGAATAGAGTCTGGTGACTGTACATAGACATTTCTTTGAATAAAGGGCAGTGGTTCAAGGATATCTATGTCGACTTGTTGCAGAAAGTGTGCAAGAACGCGACTTGAATGCTTTCATGTGTTCACAATACAACGACGCTGTTTAGTTATTTCACTGTGTGACACAGTGAGAAATTTTGGAATCGTAATGGCGTCAGCGATACTTGCTGGGGAGCTCTTGCGTACGACTTTCTGTACTTTGGTACTGTTGTCTCCAGGACAACTGTGTGTACGGTAACCCGACGTACCCAGATTTTTAAAGACGAAATTGCCGACCTCAAACTTGTTAGTGCCATATTTGGCAACTATATGTGCGTTATTAGTTTAATTAAACAAATGAACAGGTTAATTAAACATAGTACCATTGAAGGTACCTAAAAGTAAACATAACAGCATAGAAGACCGACAGACGAACATAAAATGTTACAAAATAAACATAATTTATTTGTCTGGATAATTTTTTTAGGGCGTCATTATACCGGCAAGTTAACACAAACTTGGTGTCAAATAGATCATGGGATTACTTTTCTTTGACTTTTCATACAAGTTTACATAACTGTATGACCTGCAGTGGCGTAGCCACGGTGGGTGGGGGGGGGGGAGGGGCGATAGTGTAAGACCGAAATTTAGACTGTCCATGAGCACACATACTACCATTCTCACAACAGGTATTCCACATTACACCCCAAGGTCTTCACGTCACTCTTTTCCAAGCAATACACCCACAGCATACCAAGACTGTGATTTAACCCTTGTACAGGGGAAAGTGACCTCATAAGGGTGCTCCCCCAGACTGACCATTACGTCAGTCTATGGTCAGTCTACCTTTACTCAGAAATGATGTCATATAAGTTATGTTTTCCTTATATGACATCATCTCCTATTTTCACTCAAAGTTGCCCCTCAGAAATTGTATAAAAGGTCCACGTTTTCCCACTTCAGTCAACTCTTCAGAACCTCTGTCTTCTGTCTTCAACTTCCGTATTCTAGTACCCAGCCATACCCATAAGCTGATGCAGCCGTATGGTCTGAGGTTATAGTTCTGTACATACACAATACCGGTAGAATATTGAGTTCTTGAAAATAAACCAGTTTTCCATATAGCCGAGCTCATAGTCATTACCAGTGTGTATTTGTATAGTCTTCGTAGTCATCAGTTCATCCTGCTCTTAGCCACAGCTACCCTATCCTAACATATAGTATAGTCAAACAAACCAAAGACTATATCACCAAATCTATATGTTACACTGGTGGCAGCGAGTGTTTACCCGCACATGCCGTTGAAGTGGCATCTCATCTGTAACTAACTTTGTCGCCTGTTCCTGCTGTTCCTGCTGTTCCTGCTGTTCCTGCTGTTCCTGCTCCTATTTCTACCTGTTCCTGCTTCAAGTTTCTGCCTGTTCTACTTCCTGTTCCAGTTTCCAGTCATCCTGTTTGTTCCCGTTTTTTAACGGCTCGCCAAAGTCCCCCTTTCTGCACTTCCTGAGACGTCTCCTCGTGGCTGATTGGACCTGTTCCAGCCTCTCTCCCCTGTTCCTATTGCTGCTACTGCCGTTCCTGTTGTCTGCAAGCCATCTCTCCGTGTCTCGACCTCCTGTGTCTTCTCTTCCGAACTGTTCCTGTCTTCGAACTGTTCCTGTTTCTCACCTGTGTTCCTGTTCCTGTTCCTGTCATCCCCGTCCTCCGTTCTTCTCATCGTCTTCTCAGCTGTATCCACTCCAGCCAGTTCATCCAGTCCTGTATGCCAATCATCCCTGTGGAGTGCATCACCGACTGACCAACGCTGACAGTGCCCAGCTGCAGACTTAATTCTTGCAAGTTCTTTTGTTTTTGCATATTTTTGTACCATTTTCCTTGTTTTATATACCATTTCAATTTTCTGTGTTGATTTCATCATAGTTTGTGCACATTGCTTATTTTAGCCACATTTCTTTGCAATTGTTTATTGTTGTAGCCTTATCGTTCCTTAGGTTTATTAGTTTTATGTTTATTATCTTTGCACTGTATTTTTATTGCCCTAGCCATGTCTCCCCCTCCCACAAGTAGTAGTTCCACCTCCCCATTACGGTATTTTAAGGCCGAACTCCCTGCCCCATTTTCTGGCAACGGCACCGAAGATTTTACCCTTTGGTGTCACCGGCTCGAGGTAGCCGTTAATGTCAATCCCCATGAAAATCAACCCGACCTAGCCACCCTCCTACCCGCCAAATTAAGTGGCCATGCTTTCACTCTATGGGATAGCCTTTCCGCGGACGTAAAGGCCGACTATGAAAAGGTCAAGTCAACTCTGTCAGCCGTTTTTGTCCAACACCAATCCATTAAACGGTTTCAAACATGTGTCAATGCCCGTCCCCGCCTTCCTAATGAACCTCTGGAAGTGTTTGCCGCGGAAATTTCTAGACTATGTCATGAGGCTTTCCCTAAATATGGTCAAGCCGCGCAAAATGGCGAGAAATTCCGTAGATTTGTAGCCGGGCTTGCCCCATATCTCCAACTAAAAATCCATGAACAAGGTATCATCGCACTAGATAAGGCCGTCAAGTATGCTGTGCAACTTGAACGTGCCCATGAGGCCAGTCAACTATCACTATCCCCAGCTCTGTCCACCATGCCTGCTTTTCCTTCCTATCCTTCTGCTCCCCCATCAGTCCCTACCGTCCCCACCCCGCCCACTGCATCTTCCGTAAATTCAATTGATTCAACCCTGGCCCACCTCTTGCAAAAACTTGACAGCCGTCTTGGCGATTTGCAGTCCGAATTACGTCGCCAGAGTTATGCCCCTCGTGCCTACAGCCCACATAGATCCTACTCCTCCTATCGACCACACTCTCCATCCCCATCTCGTGACTATCAGCGTCGATCCAGCAGTCCTTATCCCCGATCTCATCGTGATTCCTATTATGTCCATCACGACTCACGCGATTACCATGATTCCCGTTCCCGCCCCGCCTATCGTGATTCTCGGGACTACCGCGATTCCCGTCCTCGTTCAGACAGTCGTGATCGTCGTGACCGCCACGATAGCCGTGACCGCTATGCCCGCCCTTCCCCATCATCCACTTCATCTCGTGGTCGTTCCCCCAACCGCCGATCCCCAAACCGTGACAATAGTCGTCGCTCACCCAGCCCTAGTACCCGACGCGTAACATTCACCAATGATGCCCAAGCCTCATCCCACGACCAGAACCAGGAAAACTAGAACTAGTTAGTGAAATGGGCCCTTCCCTAACTAACTCATCCTCGGCGGCCCCATCTCCTGAACAATCCTCTTGTGACACATCAATCTTAACTCCCTCCCCCTCTATCTCTCGAGCTCCGCCCAAAGCTTTTGTATCTATTCTCATTGAAGATACCCCTGCTCATGCTTTTCTCGATACGGGATCTGATATTTCCATCATCAGCGATGACTTTCGCATGAAGATTCCCGGTCTCAGGAAAAAGCCCATAACAAAGCAATTTCTCCACACTCAATCTGTCACTGGTCAGAGAATGGACACATTAGGCACAATTCAGATCACTGTCAAAATTGGATCTTTCACTACGTCCCACACTTTCCAAGTTGTCCGAAGTATCAACCGACAATTCCTTCTCGGTTGGGACTTTTTCTGTGCCCACCAAGCCAAGATTGATACAGCAACTGCAACATTCTCATTGGCCAATCAATCCTGTCCACTTGTCTCTTTCCCACGTGATTCCCCCCTCTGTTGCAACGTTCATGTGTCTTCACTCGTCACACTCCCTGCAATGTCTGAATCTCACATTTCGGTTTCTCTGGACTCCCCCATTCATGGCTATACTCCAGATGCATACTTAGGTGTTTTTGAACCAGACTACTGTCCCCGTGACTCAACACTTGCCATTGCACGTACACTTTCACATGCTGATGCTGGTCATACCGTTGTCCGCATGATGAATCCAACTCAACACGATATCTCGCTCTATCCTGGTACCCGCATTGGTCAGTTTTACTCAGTCTCTGATGACTCACAGAGTGAGTATAGTATCCCTGACTTATCTCCCTCAGTTAACGAAGTACACGTATCTGCTACACAGCAATCTCCTTTCCCTCCTGTTGATATTTCTAAGACCAGTATCTCCCCATCCCAACTCCACGAGGTTGAAAACCTCCTCCGTAAATACTCTGATGTTTTTAGCTCTGGCCCCAATGATTATGGTCGCACAGACCTAATCAACCATCGCATTCGCACTGGTGACGCTTCCCCCGTGCGTCAGCGTGCTTATCGTACTTCCCCCAAAATCAAATCTGAAATTCGTAAACAGATAGATACCCTGCTTGACCAAGATGTTGTTGAGGAAAGCCACAGTCCATGGTCTTCCCCAATTGTCATGGTCAGAAAGAAAGACGGTAGTTACCGTTTCTGTGTCGACTACCGAAAACTGAATAAGTTAACAGTTAAGGATTCTCACCCCCTCCCCCGTACCGATGACACCCTCGATGCCCTCTCTGGCTCAGTGTTTTTCAGTACTGTTGACTTATCGAGTGGTTACTGGCAAGTTGCCGTACACTCTGATGACCGTGAAAAGACCGCCTTTACAACTGGCGACGGTCTTTACCAGTTCAAAGTCATGCCTATGGGCCTCACAAATGCCCCACCCACGTTCCAACGATTGATGGAACTTGTCCTACATGGCCTCCACTGGTCCACATGCCTCGTTTACCTAGATGATGTTATCATTGTAGGTAAATCCTTTGCTGATCACATGTCCAATCTAGAACAAGTTCTATCTCGCTTCAGACTTGCCAATCTCAAACTCAAGCCTAGCAAATGTCACTTCTTTCAAACTGAAGTCCGTTTTCTTGGTCATGTTGTCTCCAAAGATGGCATAGGCCCTGACCCAACTAACACAGAACGTGTTGCTCATTGGCCTACCCCCACGAACCCCACTGATGTGCGTTCATTTCTCGGCTTATGTTCTTACTATCGCCGCTTCATTCAGGGTTTCGCAGCCATTGCTGTCCCCCTTCACCGCCTGACTCAAAAGAATGTCCCTTTTGATTGGTCCACTGAATGCAATGATGCATTTCACACTTTACGTGATGCTCTGATTAACCCTCCCATTATGGCATACCCTGACACCACCCAACCTTTCACGATCTTCACTGATGCCTCTTGTTCCGCCATTGGTTGTGTGTTATCACAAGTACAGAATGGAACTGAGCGTGTTGTTGCCTATGCAAGTCATGTTCTCACTGCCCCAGAAAGACGTTGGTCCACCTATGATCGTGAACTATGGGCTATTGTCTGGTCTATCCGACATTTTCGCCATTATCTCACTGCCACACAGTTCACTATCGTAACTGATCATAAACCACTTGTAGGGTTACGCAAGCTGCCCGTGCAGAATGACCGCACTGGACGGAGGTCCAGATGGGCTCTTGAACTTGACCCGTTTGACTGGGTTATCATCCATCGTGACGGAAAATGCCACGGTAATGCCGATGCTCTTTCCCGCCGTCCCCAAGTCTCATCAGACAATCTTTCTCCCCCTGCCCATCCCTCACCTCCTCGTACTCCCGACAGCAAACCGTCTTCTTGCTCCTCAGTACATTCCCTACCAACCTCTGATATCCCTTCCATTCCCGTACCCGGCCCTGAGTCAGATTTGTCACAATATCATTCTCCCCACCATACCGTCCCACTACCGAATGATTCCCCGGTGACACTTGAGAATGATGTCCGAAACGACCAACAAGCTGATCCCGTTCTCAGCGAAGTCATTACTTGGGTTCAAACGAAACAACGCCCACGTAGGTCACAGTTAAAGAAGTCTCTGCCTGCTTCTCGTCGTCTATGGCGAGAGTTCCATAAACTCGTTCTCGTTGACGAAGTCTTGTGCCGCAAATACCAACCCTCCCGTGGAAAACCCCGGATAAATCAAGTGATAATTCCACAATCTCTACAGTCTTCCGTTCTTGCCCAACTTCACGGTGACCCCTTTTCCGGTCATTTTAGTGCCGAAAAGACATACCAACGGTCTGTTAATGTCTGTTATTGGCCTTACATACGTCGTGATATTGATGAGTTCTGTAAAACATGTCACTCATGCGAGTCCCGCCGCAATCCAACCCCACGCAACAAAGCTCCAATGCAAGTAGCCAATTCTACTCGTCCGTTTCAGCGCGTTTTCGCAGATATCACCGAACTGCCGATCACAAGCAAGAACCATCGCTACGTTCTGGTCATAATGGATCAATTTACCAAGTACGTAAACACGTATCCCCTCCGTGACCAAACAGCTCAATCCGTTGCGAAATGTATTTTTGATAACTACATCTGTGAACACGGTGTGCCCGAAAAACTCCACACGGATCAAGGGCGTCAATTTGACAGCATCCTTATCCACGAGTTATGCAACTTACTCGGCATCCATAAAACCCGCACAACCCCGTATCATCCGCAATCAGACGGACAAGTTGAGAGATTCAACAGAAGTCTGAAAGACCAACTCGCGAAATATCTTGCCACAACTCCCGGCGAATGGGATGATGTCCTACACCAAGTTCAATTCGCGTATAACTCCACTGTTCACTCATCCACTGGTTTCTCTCCATTTTATCTCGCTAAAGGTAGAGAGCCTCGTCTACCTGCCCTAGCCAAGATTGGAACCCCCATGCACCAAACGTATCCCTCTCCCGACGCTTATGCTGCGTCCTTACAATCACGCATGCAGTCTGCATTCCAACATGCAGCCTCAGCACAACAATCATCTAGTGCCGCGCAGAAATCAGGGTATGATGCGAAAGTTAAATTCAAACCCTACAAATCAGGTGATCTTGTTTGGCGTGATGATCCTGCCAAGGCCCGAACTAAACTCGCACCACGATGGAAAGGTCCTTTCAAAGTCCTTTCTAGCCATCCAACATCAGAAAACCAACAACCTGTCACCTATTCCATCATTGATCTTCAGAACCCCTCTGCCAAACCTCAAAGAATCCATTACAATCGCCTCAAACCATACATTTCACCCATTCCACCTATGCTCCCACAACAAACGCCACCCAAATTTAAGGTAACTCCAACTCCTACCCTCACTGCCCTTTCTGGTTCCCTCCCGCTTCCATTCCCATCACTATCCATGTTCCCTCCACCGCCACCCCCTGAACCTCCAGATCCGCCACAATTTCCTGCGTCCTCTCCCACAAGATCAACTTCACCTCTACTTTCGACTGAGCCAATTCATTTGCGACCAACTCCAGCGTACAATTTCCAACAATCCCCATCACTCTCTCCCGTTGTTCAGCGTACTCGCAGTGGTCGAGTTGTAACTCGCCCTATTAGACTTGGGTTCTCCTCCAGTTCATATTGTTAATTTTCCGTAGAATTGTTTATTTGATCAATTTGTGTAACTACATACACGGCATTGTGTGTACATTTTCACAATATTCGTTAATTCCATTCATTACCCATTTATTTGATTAGAAGTGTATTGTTCACTCCCATATATTAATGTCAATTTCACCAGATTATCCACTTATAATTATCCATCTAAATTACTGATGTTTTGTCTTGTTTAACAACTTGTACTTCCTTGAATATTCTGTATATTTTTTTTTCATTCATTGTTTTGAATAGTGTAACGACAATTCTGTGTATTCATAAGTTTAATATTCTTGCACACGCATTGAAAATAAGCAATATTAATTTGTTTTTGTTTAACTCAATGCTTCATTTTATGTAACAGTAATTCATTCATTTTTATACTTTGAAAATGAGGACATTTTCTTCCCCCAGAGGAAAGTAAATGTAAGACCGAAATTTAGACTGTCCATGAGCACACATACTACCATTCTCACAACAGGTGTTCCACATTACACCCCAAGGTCTTCACGTCACTCTTTTCCAAGCAATACACCCACAGCATACCAAGACTGTGATTTAACCCTTGTACAGGGGAAAGTGACCTCATAAGGGTGCTCCCCCAGACTGACCATTACGTCAGTCTATGGTCAGTCTACCTTTACTCAGAAATGATGTCATATAAGTTATGTTTTCCTTATATGACATCATCTCCTATTTTCACTCAAAGTTGCCCCTCAGAAATTGTATAAAAGGTCCACGTTTTCCCACTTCAGTCAACTCTTCAGAACCTCTGTCTTCTGTCTTCAACTTCCGTATTCTAGTACCCAGCCATACCCATAAGCTGATGCAGCCGTATGGTCTGAGGTTATAGTTCTGTACATACACAATACCGGTAGAATATTGAGTTCTTGAAAATAAACCAGTTTTCCATATAGCCGAGCTCATAGTCATTACCAGTGTGTATTTGTATAGTCTTCGTAGTCATCAGTTCATCCTGCTCTTAGCCACAGCTACCCTATCCTAACATATAGTATAGTCAAACAAACCAAAGACTATATCACCAAATCTATATGTTACAATAGCCCCCCCACTGAGATTTTGAGTTTCTAAAAAAATTATCATTGATCTACATGACGCCCCCCATGAAATGTTCCAGCCCCCCCCCCCAGTGGCCCCCCCACTGAAAAATTCCTGGCTACGCCACTGTGCATTATAAAAACAAAATCTGACCCAACCTCTGGTTGATTACCATCGCTTCAAACCAAAATCATGTTGCGGCCATCTTGACTTTTTCCCATTCAGATCAACTCAACCAAAATGAGGCTGGAGGGAATAATAGTCTGGTTCAAAAACATCATTCAGTACTGTTATTGGAGACATGGAACATGACTGAAATAGTGGCAGCATGATAAACTTACTACAAATGTATAAAGGTCTATATTGAATCCGCGTTTGTAAGGCCGAGTAAAACAATGAGTAGTTCCTCGTCCGGCCTTTTTGGGGAAAAAAATGAAGGTGGGCGTTTTTTTTCTTCCAAAGATGGCGGATTTTCCAAGATGGCGGATGGATACTTTCATTTTCTGACCCTTTTGCTGATACAAAATTATGTCCAAAGGAGCCATAACCCTTTTTACATAGCTACATTTTTTTTGGTAATAAGTAAAAAGACAATGTATTGACAACATAATATTATATTGCAAAATATATTGCAAATATTATATGAATTAAAAAAAAAAGGTCGGCGGCAAGGAAAAACGGAAGCGGGTGGGAACGAGAAATTGGTTTATGTTTTTACATGGCCTTATGGTGCTCGAATAGAGTTATTCAATCAAAATCATTTTGTTTAATGTTCTTATTGATGGATTCTAAACCATCACAGGAACTAAACATGGTCGTTGTATCACTAACACTGTAGTGCCGATCAGCGGCTGTGATTTCTTGTCAACATCTGGACACAGGCTGGGAAGGTGTGTGTATGTGGGTGGGGGGGGGGGGGAAACCAGCAGAGGTTTGAAATTTCGAAAAGCAAGGGGGTGTTCAGGACGCCACCAATCGTAGAGAGACACTTTTCAAACATTAATGTACGCGTATGCGCTTTTACGCAGGGTGTAGCTGTATGGAAACTGTGAAGGCAAGACTATAAAGACGGCTGGTTGTGGCCCATATTTCGTCAATAATGCAGATCCGAACACCTTTTAATCTTCAATACTCCCTTTCACCATTTATTTAAATGATCAAAATACAATAAGCCATTTGCGAGTAACCTATAGCCTTTGGGATTTACATTTGAAAAACGTCTGGTACAATGACTTGCTCAGAATGCTTGGCACATTTTAACTGTGAATTCTCCAGACCAAAGACACTGTTGCTAATCACATGATTCGGGGCAAGCTCTTGCATAGTTACGTAAGAGACACTCAGCACCAATACATCGTTCACAATGGGTGAGAATGGCACAAAGACACCAGACCATGCCGGAGCTGGGGGTTGCTAGCATAAGGCTTGCCCCGAATCACGTGATATAGTAACAGTCTCTTTGGTCGGGAGAATGCTAGGTTAAAACGTGCAAAGCATTGTATTAAGTCAGCGTTCCAGATTTTATTCAAATTTAACACGCAAATGGCTTATTACACGAAAACACGGGATGAGATACATTCGGCCTTGCTTGTGTGGGTCGTATGTATAACAACTAGCATTTGATTTTACTACCCATTTTTAAGCATTTACTGGCATTTGTATGAATAAAAATGAAGCAAATGCTTTTACTGGAAAGCATTTGAGCACTGAAAGCTAAAATTATTTACTTTTTACTTGGTAGCTTTCGCTAGACTAGAAGTGTTTACTTCATTTCGTATGAATAAAAAGGAGTAAATGCTTCAGATTTCAAGTATTTATTGGTCATTTTTCAAGACTGGGTTGGGGCAACCTTGAAAATATAAAGCAAATACTTCTGCGCAAAAAACATGCTGCATTTATTAATATTAATCGCCCCAAAATTGACACAAAACATTAATAAACTACATATAATACCATACACTGTATTTTGACTAACATTTATGCGCAATTTAATTACTTTTTTATTATGTATTTTATTTCTAGAATTAGAAACGATAATTTCGCATTTTGTTCACGATATGAGAAGTGTTAGCGTAAAATTCAGTGCGGCACAGAATGATTAAGGATAAATTTTATCCAACTTCACCCTGGGGACTGAACAAAATGAAATCATTTGTTTAGTTTATTAGGTCACCAATCTTTGCAAACTATTATTTTTTTAATATTTCAATAACTTGACAAAACTCTTTGTGTATCGAATGTTGGTATGATTTCACCCACTTTAACACGTCTGTGATTTTTATGCAATTGTGACGTCTTCAGGACACTGTGGACCTTTACAATTTTCATGAATGATGAAAGTATACTTTTTGTATTCTGCAACTGCCGAAAAGTGTCATCATTTTTGCTGGATTTGAGGATCAAAATGTATGTACTACGACATGTACTGTATATGCATCACCTTGATTTGGACTATTACACCACGTGTAAACCCTGTGTGAGTGCGGCAGTTCGTACACACAAAAGAAACCCTATTGTTAGCAATCATTCGTCCATGAAAACAATCCAGCAATAAGACGCATTTGCTACCTGTTGTAAAGTAAATGCTGAACAGTAAAGGCAAATTGTGTTCATACGAAATCAAGCATTTGCTTTTCCGTAATGCTTGTACACCAAGTAAATCATTTTACTTTTTGCTTGAACTTCCTAGCATTTACTAGTTTTTATACATACGACCCAATAATCTGAACAAGAATTCAAAATATATCCAGTAGTCTTAGACTTAGAGTAACATATTAATAAGTGTAGGGCCTACGATATATTGTAATTCATATACGAATGACATTCATAATTAAATCTCCGAATTTGTTGGCTTAAACTAATGACAAACGAAATTAGTGAAACATTCTTAAATCTGGATTTGAAAAAAATGGTAAAATCAGAAAAGTGATCTTCAAAAAAAGAATATATACGTCCATGACAAGTGTTTTATGCAACTAAATAAATGCAAGTTATGCCACTTAGTGGCTAAATGATACGGTACTACAGAACGAATTTCAACCTTTAAAATGTTCAAATATCTAGGATTACAAAGCCTATAAGTGACAAAAAATGTGTATATTTCAAGTTTTTTTCAGACAAAATGTTATTCAGTTGCGGATTATGTCATAAACAATCTATATAACCAACATTCTTCTTGAAAAATCGTAAAGGATAATCCCTTTATACACACAATGCATTTCATTTTATGAAATGAACATGAGTACAGGTTAACAAATTCAGGACTATTATTCCCTGACACAAATCGAAATCTAAAGAAAAATGAATTAGAAGTAAACAGACTAAGCCAACAAATCGAGCAAATTAATTCTTTTCTCGCGAAAAAAAACCCATCACGTCAATCTATTTAACCGTACATTATCACCACCATCTCGACTTATATTGACGACATGCAGAACAAAGGTAACACGAATTAGTTAGTAAATTTATACCACCAATCACCAAATAGGGAAAATGTACCAAATACACAAATATAAATATAGCAGCATGGTGGAACTCACATTTTTTTCTCGATTTACTGAAGACTTGTAGGCCTAATACGTAATTCGAGTCGCAAATTACATGCAATAATATAACGAATGGAAGATACCAAATATGAAAAACCACACTAAACATACGAAATGAAAATATAGCAATCAAATGAACCGAACTGTAGCGCCTTATATGTGACGAGGTGATGTTCGATAGTGCTGAAAAGCGATCACTTTTATAGCCTGCTTTTGGACGGCCACATCACGAAGAGTGACAGCATCTGCAGGTGAATAGGTAAAGTGACCTGAACGGTGAATCTGTACGGTCAGTGCATGTTTTAGCTAGGATTATCCTGGCGTTATGTTTTTAAGTGAGGAAGATCCTAAGACTGGTTGGGCAATCTTTCAACAGCAGAACTTAATAAGATGGTGATGAGGGGTGGTATGAGCCAAGTGTTTATCAGTCATACTATGAGCTTCGTTCGAATGTTATGTAGGATTCAGCTAGAGTTATGCATCGGTAGGACATGAGCGGCCAAACCTCGTATGTGACTCGCTTAAAGTCTATCAATGGTTGACACCCTTACTGATCAAAAATAACATCACATCTTAATCGCCATGGAGACCGACCTCCTCCTTATCCTTACTCTTGACTCCTCCCATGGACTGCAGCAGGGCTGAGGGTTGGGGGATGTCGTTCCAACCGCGACGCAAGATACAGCCAAAGACGGTCTTGAAGTCACGGTGCCGTATCCCATAGATGATGGGGTTGATGGAGCAGCTGGAGAACAAGATGGCACTTGCGTACGCTAGGGCTGGCTCGAAGCTTCTATTGGCTCTGCAAAGGGCATATGGTGTCATGAAAATAATCGTGGCACCCAAAAGAAACGACATGGTCTTGGTGATCATTTGAGTCGGGCCGACGATGTCCGAGGACGTGGCTGGTCCATGGGCGTGGCGGCGAAGGTGACTCCAGATGAGCACGCAGCAGACGATGAGGCACACGAGGGGGATGGGGTACAAGCCAAGGACTCGGATGGAATTGTAGGTTTTGCAGCCGGGAGTGAATTTGCTACCGCAAAGGTGGAACTTCTCGTTGAAGCCGACTTGGCCCACTTTGATCAGTGGTGGCACAACGACGACTAGGCACGGGATGAGCCAAGTGACCACCATGGCCGCGGCAATCTTCTTGGGCGTGAAGAACTTGGCCGTCGGTCGCGATATCAGCAGCATGTGGTTCAAGCCGATGGCAGCCAGCGTGTAAAGGCCAACGCCGATGGTGATGGAGATAGTAACGGTGGTCACACTGCAGATCCACTCACGATCACCACGGGGTAGGTCGCCCGTACTCAGCAGAACTACCACATCCCATGGAAGCACCAAACTGCACAACAAATGGGCAACGCTCATACTGAAAATGAAGGCGGTGGTGGTTGTCTGCAGCACTTTCGACAGAAGCACAGCCCCGATCACCAGGGAGTTGCCGATAATTCCTACGAGTGACGCAGTTCCAATCATTATGGCTACCACGACTCTCTGGTTGTAGTCACTGAATTCGGACGGTTGGCTGTCCATTGAACTAGAAGTATCCATGACGGTGACAAAATGGCGTTGCCTGATCAGGATGTGTTAGAAACAAACAGTCAGAGAGGTGAGTTGCGATGATCACTGAGTCTACATGTAAAGTGAACCTTTGAGGGAGAGAACATTGTATGAACGCAGTGGCGCATGGCCAGTCGCACAGTCGACAAGTTTTCGCACACGTGTTACAGTACAGGCAACATAAGGTTTGACCTCAAACAAATTGCAACATAATTTTTTTCACCACAGTGCATTTCTAAAGGTCCCTAGAATGACATACTAAAAGTCTTTAAAAATCCAGGTGATGGAAATATACCTAATTTGCATAAATCCAAAATGGCCGCATATGTTAGGACTTTCGCATTGATTTGGTCATATACTAGGTAGATTTTGGAGGAACTTTAAACGACAGTTTTAGTCCTTTTACATTGGTTTACTCATTATTCTAGTCTTAGGTAAATTTCAAGATCCCCATGTTTCCGAAATTTTTCAAATGCTGTATAATTTGCATAAATGCCGTATATCAATTTGCTTAAATTAAAGTTAAAATAATGAAATAGTGAAATTTCACACCAAAGTGCATTGCTACAAGGTCCCTAAAAAAGTTGTTAAAAATCCAAGTTGTGGAAATATGCCTAATTTGCATAAATTCAAAAGGTCGCTAATTACAGGATTTTAAATGATTTGGCCATGTAGGCCGTTACGTACTTTTGCATTTTTTTTTGTTGAAGAAGGAATTTTTGCCATATTTGGAAAGAGATTACCTTCCCTAAGTCGATCGGAAATGCATTGGAGACATTTTCCCCCAGCTACCATGTGGCGGTCATCTTGGATTTCAAAATGGCCGCCATTTTGAGCCCAATTTGTATCAGGTAACTTCGGACCTGATTGTCACCTAAAGTTCATTTTGATGGCAAACCCCATGTTTTTGATACAAAGGAACCCGAGTACATTATTGTTTACGATGTACTCCAAATGGATGGCAGCCATCTTGGATATTTCAAAATTGCCGCCATTTTCGGCTTCTTTGCATAATAAATTCGGACTCGAATGTTGTACGAAGTCAATTTCGGTGGCAAACCCCATACATTTGATACCAAGTAATCTTAATGACCCATTGCTGATGATGTATCCCAGATGGATGGCAGCCATCTTGGATTTTTCAAAATAGCCGCCATCTTGGATTTCATTTATAATAACATTGCACCTGCATGTCCTATGAAGTCCATGTTTTTGAATGAACTCAAGTAAATCACTGTGGACGGGGTACTCACAATTGATGGCAACCATCTTGAATATTTCACAATAGCCGCCATTTTGAACTAATTTGCATATTAAATTTGGACTTGAATGTCGTATGAAGTCTCTATTGGTGGCAAACCCCATAAATTTAATACCAAGGAATCCAATTAACACATTTAGGCATCCCAAATGGATGGCAGCCATATTGGATATTCAAATAAATTTAAATAATAAGGTGGCACCTGAATGTCGTATGCAGTCCATTTTGGTGGCAAACTGCATGTTCTTGATACCAAGGAACCCAAGTTATAATCATTGTTGATGGGGTACTCCACTGGGAGTATACCCCATCAACAATGATTTTCTCGGGTTCCTTGGTATCAAAACATGGGGTTTGCTATCAAAATGAACTTCACATGACAATCAGGTCCGAAGTTAGATACAAATTAGGCCCGAAATGGCGACCATTTTGAATTCCAGGATGGCCGCCACATGGTAGATGGAAAAAATGTTGCCAATGGATTTCCAGCTTAGGAAGGTAAACTCTATCCAAATATGAGAAAAATTCGAACTTTAGCAAAGAAGCTATGCAATGGCCAAAAATACGACATAATATACTATCTAATATCTCTCGTCCTAAGTTGCTTTGCGGGGTACTTTAAACAACATTTTGTCTTTTGACATTGGGGACATTCAGTGTCAAATCACCCCCAAAACTTTTAAATTTTAAACCCCAACCTCTTCAAATTGGTTCATATTAATTTTAGTTTATGGGGAAATTTCGGCTGAAAAGCCGAAATTTTAAGTTTTAGCGCCACTCCCGGACAAACGGTTTTCGCGCTACCGCCCAGGCAATTTTGGTCAAAATGGACATTGCTGCCATTTATTTAAATGACCATATCTCTTTAATCTGTGAGCCAAATTTATTAATCTTGATTTCTTTTGAAAGGGTTCATCATGAGAAATCCAAATTTACCGTTGTTTTTCATGTCGGGGTTATACGAAAAGTAACGAACTATCACTACGACTTTTAGCAGATAGTTGGATCATTATATGGGAATAAATCCTGAAAGTTGCATGAAGATACGGTCTTCCAAACTGGAGAAATTAATTTTCAAAGATTTCAACCCGCCAGCTCGACCATGTCTGTGTACATGTACATGTAGTTTCATTCAAAATAAAGTGTTGCGTCATCTTTAGAAATCGCCCTTCGCAACCATATGGCTGTTATATAGGGTTGCACCCTTGTAATCTGTATTAAAATTCCCATGGACACCAGCGCTAAATGCCCATACTTCAAAATTCTTTTGAATAATAACTCTGACAGCTTTTTAGGCTGCACAGAAAAGTGATGATCAACATGTCATCTTTCATTTTCTTTTGAATGTGGGTTCATCACAGACTTTTTGAGAAATCCTCACCCAAAGAGAAAGACCCTTATTTTTCCCAAAGTGGAAAAGTAGCCATCTTGAAAAAAGATCCCTCCACAATATAGCAAAATAGCGCCACTTTCGAGCTCAATAATCCAAAATGCTTTAATTGGCAGTGTTGTAGTCGAGTCCTCCTCATCCTCATCCGAGTCCGAGTCCGAGTCCTTGAGCAAAGGACTCGAGTCCGAGTCCGAGTCCTTGTCAATTTTTGATGTCCGAGTCCGAGTCCGAGTCCGAGTCCGAGTCCTTGAAAAAAGGACTCGAGTCCGAGTCCGAGTCCTTATGTATCAAATTCAAGTCGCGGTTCACCAATACTATATTAACGTTTTCAAAATGTCACTATCAAATGTCAGGTGATATTGATAATGAATCAATTGATCATTGATCAATCGGCAAGTTATTTTTGCGAGCGGCAGAACTGCGGAATTCGGTTCCACAGCAAAACCAAATCAAGGTGAAAGACATAAAATAATTGAAATAAAACACCTAAAAAAGACCCGATTTTGCCGGACTCGAGCCGGACTCGAAGCCGAGTCCTCGAGTCCTTGGGGTCCGAGTCCGAGTCCGAGTCCGAGTCCTTGAGCAAAGGACTCGAGTCCAAGTCCGAGTCCTTGAAAAAAGGACTCGAGTCCGGACTCGAGTCCGAGTCCCGAGTCCGAGTCCTACAACACTGTTAATTGGAAACCCCAATTAGTTCGGGCCAGAAGTTCATTTCCAAGTTCAATTTTCAGAACTCTTTTACATAGAATATTTTGACTTGTTTCCCGGGTGTAGGCCTAAGTACAATACAAATATGCAGTCGGGTGTAGCAATGCCGGGGTTAGAGATGAACAAGGGCACTCGCCCATGGTCATACGTGCTGAAAGGTAAACAGGATTTTTTTTACCAGTAAATTTGTACACTAATGTGCGATATAGTGTGGATGATCGTCGGAATTGAACAGCGCCCGCATTGAAAGAATGGTACCAGCCCGCCCCTTGATTTTACGGAGGCCAAGCGTCCGGAGAAAACAAACCTGTCGACATTAAAATCTGACGGGCCTGACCCCCCACCCCCTGCAAAAATATAGAAGGTATGTGAAGATGTTATCAAGACATGTGCTAGTTGAATACTACTTTCCTTACTGCGTTCATGGTTCAAAATAGGCAACAACATCATTGCGGCTCTATTTGAGCAAGAGGGACACTGATCTCACATCTGCAGAGGAGCTGCGCACCTGCATGGTAGATCGAGACAGCTGGAGGAAGAGGACTAAGGGACTGGCTCGTGATGTCGTCACAACCCAGGCGACCCCGACATGATGATGATGATGATGATGATTTGAGCAAGGACTGAAGCAACGTGAGATTGTTGACATATTGGATGGAATTTACAACATTTCTATGACGTACGTACCTATATCTTCTTATTTTTTTTTGTGGAATAAGAATTATAATTATGCTATCCCGGGCCCATATACTTCAACGCTTTTTCGAATGTAGTATGCAACCCATTCTCAGTCGTTTGAGACATACAATTTATAAATGTTTACAAATCATGTATTTTTATTCAGTATACGTCAACTTCAGCGAATTCTTGCTCGGATTGGCTTGAGACGGCGAGGGGGAGATTGGGTGAAAGCTCCCCATCATCTGCTTCGTCATGCTGCGGAGGTATGATATTAATGATATATTCCGAAGCCTAAACATGTCATAACTTAAATATGCAAGTTGAAAAGCAACGCCCAAGTTGTACTGTATGATTAAGGGTTGTTTTTATTCATTGGTCCATCTCACCTCTCGGCTGATGTGAACAGCGCAACTCTAGCTGAATTCACGGGACACATCAGTAATCTATAATATCTACCAGTAGGCCTAGTCTATTTCCACACGTACACCAGTGCACAAGTTAGCGTTTATGTATCCGGCAGGATATTTTGCTGACTTAACCAATGGAGATGGAGATGGAGCGTTTTCAGGAGAAAGGAATGTTAAAAGGCGAATCTTTTAAGCCCGTCGCACAACAATTGAGGTACGCGCTGAGCACATTCCTAATTCCTCCATGGTCGCACATGGTATATTTTTTGGGGCAATAGAGATATGATTATTATTGAGTTTTCTGACTCGCTAGGCCGTGCATATAGGACTATATTTGCATGAGTCAGGCAAAAATCCCCCCTCTTCGAGTCACCTCGCGAGGTGAAGTCACCGTTTACGAGCTGAGCAATGTAGGAAGGAACACACCTTCCTCCATAAACAACCGGTCTCGAATGACTTTTTGCTCAGCACGTAGCTATGGTGTGCGCGAGCAGCGGGTTTTACAGGTTTCATTTTCAAATTGACCAACATTTAAATTGGTGTAGCTTGGGGAAAAATAATAATTCCGAGCTACTTCGGTTGGGTATCAGCAAGAGTGCCGCCATTATTTTCCACAAAAGCATGTTCTTTGTTTAATGTATAATAAGTACACGGAGCTTTTCATCAAATTTAATTAAATTAAGTGCTGAGATTTACACCCTGATAGCAACGCGCTATTTACAAATGGGACAAACAGAAGAATACGATCCACATGAAATGTTCCCGATTTGGGACGGAGCTTGGGTTTTAAAAAGGGGGTTGCAACAAATAAACACCTGACAATACCTGCTGAACTTGAAGACAAAACGACAACTGTAGGAAACAGGATTCAAACCAATTTGTTTGTTATGTATTGGCTGATTTATTTCCAACCGATTAAAACTGACAGTATACAGAGTGACATGTTGTCATTGTACAATATTCAATTTATAACGAGAAACCAAAGTGCCGCAATTACAAGGCATAACGTGATGTGGTAAGTGAGGGAAGCATAGGCCATAGTGATATGAACAAAAGGGGACTCACACAAACCAAGATGAATTTTCTGGAAAAAGAAACAAATCGAGTATCACGCAAATTGAGTACCACGGGATCCCCCCCCCCCCCCGAGAAATAAATCAATAATAGCATCCCCCAATATTCTGACGCGGAAAATTATGAAAATTGTACTAATGATAATTACCCCCCCCCCCCCACCACCACCATCCAATGCTCTTCGAAGGCCTAGTGGCCGGATAAAAAAACCCGTCCATACATTACAGAACTGATTTGCCGATAACCCCCCCCCCCTCAAAAATGCATGGATCAACCCCGAATATGTTCCAAATTATGCATCTTAAATTGTACACCACAGCTAAAAATGCATAGCCAAACGAAATAAACAATGAACGTTGTACTGTATGTCTTTTCTCCTAAGAACATTTTTTTCAAGTAAGATTTGCTTTCAATTAAAAATAAATATACATTGTTTTGTCTGGTTTGGGGCATCACAAACCCACGGAAAAGCGTATTTTCATTTTGCACACAACATATCAAGGAATAATTCAAATTATAGGGGGCCCAAGGGTTTGTCTTAATTCAAATTTGGGTCGAGATCCCAGCAAGTTGCAAATAGTGGTGCCCGGATTATAAAATAATTTTGCAGGATAAGAACAACTTCACCTCAATCTTCCCGCAGTGAATCGATCAGAATTGGTGATGCGTGCAGTTTATATTTTCAAGGAACATGTATGGTCCAAGTGCAAAGCTCCTTCTGGGGAAAGTGAACGATTCTACCCGCAACATATCTGGTACTCTATTTGAATTAATACGGGCCATAAATGTGAGTTGAATGATTTGGTTTGAATAATGTTGATATTAGAAAAATAGCAATTAAAATTAAGATACGTGTATTTATAAAACTAGAACTACCGGGAAATACATCTTTAAACAGGTCAATGCTGTAATAACAATAATAACTAATAAAACAGCAGAGATAAGCCCCTTATGTTTCATTGCAAAGACCATGTTTGTTTTGTTTACACAGGCCTATGAACTGTGCTTAAAATTATTCGGTTCATTACATGGAGTTGCTTGGCAGAACATTTTTTTCCAAGCAAATTGTTTTTTTTTTTAAACAGGGGAGGTGTCCCACTCACTTTTCCCGTCCCATATTATGATTGTAAACCTTTTTTGGATTCTACACTCGAAACTCGAAAGTTATGTTTCAATGATGATCTTTTGTTCAAATTGCTTGGTTCAAGTTTCTGGATTCCATCATCTATAATCACAGAGCGTCTAATTTGAATATATTACGGTGTTGTGTTTCCACACAGGATTTAGGTATGAAATTGAGGAAAGGACTTTTTTCAATAGTTCTGATGATTGTCCTTAATGTCATCAGAATAGTTTTAGTTTTTAAATATTCCATGGTGTCATGACTGGTTGCTGGCCCATCTTGATCCGCTTGATGACTGCATTGACGTTGCCACCGGGAGGGATCAGAGCTTGAAGAGATTACCGTGTGGACCAGCTGCTTCAGGTGGAGATAGAGACGCACCTCTGAATGTTGCTGTCAAAGGGGAAGGATGAAGAGAAAAGTAACGGTGATGAAGAGTCTATGGTTGCAGACCAGTAAATCTGTCCGAAATTGCCTATGCCGGCCAAATCACGATTTGCATGCCCTCAAAATCTTCAATATTTGAGCATGCTGTGGGCCATGAACTTGAGGGCTTGTAAAAATATGGGTGGAAGCCGTGCACAGGACTGTGAGCTTGTAGTTCCGTTCAATTTGGATGAAATTGGGGCCCTTAAAGCGCTCTATTTTGCAATGTATCGTTTTTCAAAATTGCGATGGGCTTCAGGACTATTTTCAGGGGTGATCATCTTCGGATGGAAATTCTCCTAAAAGTCATCAGTTGACCCCCCCGAAAATTGAAAAGAAAATGAAAGATGATGAAATAAGCTTTAATTTGATGTGTGTCTCCAACACCTTGGAGAGTTTCCCCGAATTTCTGATGTAGGAGCATTTACCATTGAGGTCTATGGAAGTTTATTTAATACTGGTCTGCAACCCTATGCATTTTCCGCTCTCAGTTTGTGACCCAACTGTTGTCACATTTCACTTGAACAGCCATTAAAACTCGTGCTTGATTTGACTTTCAGAAATGTCCAGATCAAATTCGATAGAGGGGTAAAGAGACATTCAAATTGCAATTTATTTTATTGCACTTGCAAAGGATCACCAATCCCAAAAAATTTGACCAGTACTACAGAAACGTCTTCTGATAAAGAACTGCACACAATAAACTGTCGTCAACTTGCACCACATCATGTCATGCCATCATGGAAACAAACATTCTGGATGTTGCATCGTGTACTAAACTTGTTACATTGTAAGTAACCGCAATTCAACTCTATTCGTGCACACAAATCAAAAACGTTTGTTATTCCCTTAATGTGTCGCACAGTTTGACGTTTGGCTCGACCGTTCCGCAATGCAGTGTTTCATATTCGATGACAACGTTCAAATTCATTGTGTGAATTACTGGTACTTTTACCTTAAAGCTATAGTCCATCATTTGTAATTTGTGCATTTTGTTCGTTTGAAGCAACAAAAGAGTTCAAAATCTAATGAAGGATACTGAGCAACTAACCTGATGAAGTTTCAGCTAAGCTTCAGCTGTACATTCCGAGAAAAACAGCATTCTAAGATCTCAATTTCAAATCAAAAGTTACTGAATCATGTTTTGAATTGTTTTGAATTGCAGCTATACGCGACGTCGCGCACTGATCCGACGAATTATAACAACCGCGCGCGCGTGTGCGTCGTTCCAATACTTGTGCGCGCTGCGCTGAATAACAAAACGAACTACTAATTTAAATTTTCCTACGGTGCTTCTTAAGAATCACCGTTGGAAATGCCTTCTTTCGTTGATTACTTCAAAATGAAAGCTTCCCAGAAAGAATAATTTCACAGGGAGTTTAGTTCCCTTACTATCTTTCAACCAAGTTTGTTTTTCAACAATAATTACGCCAGTTACTTTTCGGATGGCTGCAAATGATGGACTATAGCTTTAAATGTTTGCTCTTCAACCTCTGTGAACATGTATTATATAATTTAGCGTCCAAAATTAAAAACCGATGGCGCCCGGAACGTATAATAACCAGGCCCCTATTGGGAAAAAAATCGGCTAAAAGCACCTGAAGAAGTCTCGGAAAATTGCGGATGAACATATAAGAATTTCATTTAAGTTGATAAATTATGATAAAACAATATTATTTCACTACGCACCTCGATATGGAAACGTAAAAGCTAATTTGTTACGGGTATATCATTTATGAACGTGAGTGTTTATAAAGTACAATTGCACTATAGATGCACTATAGAAACTTATGCTCTAGTCTACATAGGCGCTCACAAGGGGGGAAATCTAATTGCGTCATGGGGACCGCAGCCGCCAAGCCTCAATAGCATCAATGCATATTTGTCTAGCACCTGTATTAATACCTCACTTTATTGGGGCGACATAGCATCAAACAATGCGTCAGCGCAATTTAGTAAATCTAAAAATTAATGTGGCCTGACGTTGCGAACTTAGCAAGTTCTTCTTCAGAGGCTAAAACAGAAATGACAGAGGTACATGTACATACATTAACATGGGGGTGCACACAAACATGCAGGGCTGAAAGAAGAAACACAAAAGGAGGATTAGGTGGGGAAGGTGTGGAAAGATGCAGGGGAGGGTGGATGAGAGAACAAAGGAACAAAGGGAGATGCCAAACTACAAGGGGTCTGGTGTAAACAGGGGAGGGACCAGAAAGGGGAAGGATCAAAGGTCACAGTATGGTCACAGTAAGGGGGGTCACAGTAAAGGTCACAGTAAGGGGGGGGGGGGACAGTATGGGGGTGGAAAGGGATGAAAGATGGGGGAAGATGGGTAAACACAAACAAGGAAGACCAGGTGGATTATCTGTGACAGAAGACAATGGAGGAAGAAAAGGATTAATCATTCCCAAGTTGGATGTTGAGACCATGTGGTTGAATAGTTCGAAGACGATTCATCCACACTTTCTCTCTGCTGAGGCGAACTGAGTCCTTGCGATGGCCAAGAGATTCAATGCCCTGCAAAATCATATCAGAAATGGAGTGGTTAGGCAGGTTGAAGTGATGACCAACAGGGGTGTCTAGTTTCTTGGTGTTGACCGTTGACCGGTGGGCATAGAAACGCTTCTTGAGCGTATTCTTAGTCTCACCTACATACTGCACTCCACAGACCCTGCAAGAAATGAGATATATGACATTAGAGGTGTTACAAGTGATGTTACCAATGGTTCTGTGGGTAGTGACAGAAGAGTGGCCGGAAAAGGAGTCAGACTCCTGGATATGAATCTGGCAGACAACACATCTGGAACTGCACTTGAAAGTACCATGCTGGGTGGGAGGGGATGCATCTAAGGATGGGACTTCAGCTCGAACAATCAGGTCCCGTAGATTTCGAGGACGCCTGTAAGCCAATGTGGGGCCGTTGGGGATGGCGCGGGCAAGGCGATCTGAAGTATGGAGGATATGATGATTGTCATTAGTGATTTTGCGAAGGGGAGGGAGATTGGGGTGAAACGTGGTAACCAAGGGAATCATGGGTTTGGCCATGGCATCAGGGGCCTTTCCAGTGAGAGCTAGATTTCTGGGGATAGCTTTAGCTCTGGCAATGGCACGATGAACTTGGCGAGAGCTGTGACCCCTGGCCACCAAGTTGTTCCTCAGTATCTGTGTATGGCGGGAGAAATCGGAATCATTAGAACAAATTCTTCTGAGTCTGAGTGCCTGGCCAAACGCTATGCCAGTTTTGCAGTGCCTGGGGTGACAGCTGGAGGAGTGGAGGTACTGGTGGGTGTCTGTGGGTTTGGAATACAGGTCAGTGGTTAGTGAGTTGCCTTGCTTGCGGACGGTGACATCCAGAAAGTGGGTTTGGTGAGCCGAGAACTCCGACGTGAATTTGATGGTTCTGTGGAAGGAATTGATGTGGTTAGTGAAGGTCAAGAGACTGTCCTCATCACTGGTCCAGATGAAAAAAACATCATCAATATATCTCCACCAGATCCAAGGGCGACATGGGGCCGAGGCAAGCATGCGTTCTTCGAGGTCACCCATGAAGAGGCAAGCCATGGAAGGGGCCATGCGAGTGCCCATTGCAGTGCCGTGTACCTGTAGATAGTGTTCACCAAGGAAGGAAAAATTGTTCTTCGTTAGTATAAGTCTCATGAGGGTGCCAACATCACTGATGGGAGGAGTCGTGTGTCCTGCCTTGGCCAGAGCAAAGGAGCAAGCACGAACACCCTCCTCATGTGGGATGTTGGTGTACAGAGATGAGACGTCGAAAGTCCCAATGATGGCTGTGCTGGGAATCTGGTCCTTGATTACTTCAAGCTTGCGTAGAAAGTCTGGGGTGTCGTGAATGTATGACGAAATCTGTGGGACAAGGGGTTTGAGAAAACTGTCAATGAACAGGGAGATGCGTTCCGTGGGTGAGCCATTACCGGAGATGATGGGTCTACCGGGGTTGCCAGCCTTGTGAATCTTGGGTAGAAGGTAGAATCTGGCAGTCCTACAATCACAGGGAGAAAGGAATTTCATTTTTTTTCAGCGCAATTTAGTGTTTGTCAGTAACCCATTCATACTTAACAAAAAAAGTTCCCTCAAAGGGATAACAGCTCCTGATAACAGCGAGCACATTCAAATAGACATGTGGCTCTGGTAAACAATGCGTAAACATCCGCGACAGAAAAGTGAGGGGGCCGTGAATCACTGAACAATTATTACATGTATGGTCAGTTTTCATTTGCAATGCTGTCATTTTCCAAATTTAACTTGACACTATTTCATCCTATAAAAGTATCTGACAGTGTCTGCAGCACAGTGAGAATGTCAAGCGAGATAGGGCCGGTGAGACATGGATAAAGGACTGAGGTTTTACTGATTTTCTTTCCAAAATTAAATCCCACACGGCTATTGAACTGCTTAACGTGCTCAAAATTTTATTTTACTAAGCAGAAGAAGCACCTCATAGACTAAGAAAGAATAAGTTACAGCAAAAGTGTCTAACATTGTTTATCGTTCGTGTTTGGTGGTTCTGGACCGACTACTTATGCTAAGCAGGGGCATATTCAGCACAATTAAAGCGCTGGTATACATAAGCAGTCGAGATGTAGGTTTTTTTTGGAATGGGTTTTCATATTTTTCTTCGGCCAGTCCAAATGGTTCAGCCATACTGGTTTATGTATCTTACCGATAGTTTAGACAAGTTTTCCCAGCTAACCTGTTCTAACCACAGTTGTTTCACTAACAGTCATAACTGCAGGACTTCAGATGAGACTCGCCAAAGAAATATAATAAAATCATTATTTGCAAGATATGTTCTGCTAATATAATTATTATGGCAGTGCTGTTTTTTTCCGTTTACCTTTATGAATTTCTTCAGCTAGATCTCGCCGATGACAAGCTGTAAGGGCCTCTTCCAGCCACATCCAATTGGTTTGGCACCCTGCCCTCTGTTTCCAGCTCATGAGCATTTGAAATGCGGACTCTTCCTTGTTGAAGTAGTCAGCCCTTAGCTTTGACACGTCGGCGTGCGTCAACCCCAAAAATTTGGACAGCTTTGTCCACTCGGCCGCGCCAGGTGGCCGGCCAATTGTCGGAACAACACCTCCTCTACCGGAATAATAGGGGGAAAAGAAACTTGTTTTAAGCAATATTCTTAATGCAATACTTGGGATTTCGGTCATAGATGCATGGCGAAGAGAACATTTTAACGTGGAATTTCCATTTCGTCATTGCCATAATTTTGTGATGGCTGAACACAGCGTAAATTTTGGTTTTTCACATATCTTCGGAATAATTTATAATAAAATAGGGCGAGAGGCACAATTGCTCAAGGGCGGAGCCAAAATTAACGCTGAAGGGGAAATAATGCCTAGGCTATTTCAAGTGATTTTCTTTTTATTTAGAAAAAGCTACACTCTAAAAACGCCATACTCAATACATGTATTGATGATACACGATACACTGTTACACAACGACAACAACTACCCTCTTCGATTGGTGAAACTAGCTGGACTTGCCAATAACAAATTGTAATACCCCAAAACAATGGCATGTTCGTGAACTTAAAGCGGGGCCTATGAGGAGTGGCGTTTCGTCGCATGAATAATAGTCCAGCCGTTGCGGCATCACTAAGTTAAATCTATCACTAAACACACATTATCTGATTTGAAATCAAAATAATGTTTTGTGAAGTTCTTATCGTGCTATGCCATTACGTACTTCTGTGGATTTTAGACTTCTGTGTATAAACAGAGGTTGGTGTTGACTTGAACGTCTTTCTCATGGTACATTCTAGAATGAACTCAAGTAAATCACTGTGGACGGGGTACTCACAATTGATGGCAACCATCTTGAATATTTCACAATAGCCGCCATTTTGAACTAATTTGCATATTAAATTTGGACTTGAATGTCGTATGAAGTCTCTATTGGTGGCAAACCCCATAAATTTAATACCAAGGAATCCAATTAACACATTTAGGCATCCCAAATGGATGGCAGCCATATTGGATATTCAAATAAATTTAAATAATAAGGTGGCACCTGAATGTCGTATGCAGTCCATTTTGGTGGCAAACTGCATGTTCTTGATACCAAGGAACCCAAGTTATAATCATTGTTGATGGGGTACTCCACTGGGAGTATACCCCATCAACAATGATTTTCTCGGGTTCCTTGGTATCAAAACATGGGGTTTGCTATCAAAATGAACTTCACATGACAATCAGGTCCGAAGTTAGATACAAATTAGGCCCGAAATGGCGACCATTTTGAATTCCAGGATGGCCGCCACATGGTAGATGGAAAAATGTTGCCAATGGATTTCCAGCTTAGGAAGGTAAACTCTATCCAAATATGAGAAAAATTCGAACTTTAGCAAAGAAGCTATGCAATGGCCAAAAATACGACATAATATACTATCTAATATCTCTCGTCCTAAGTTGCTTTGCGGGGTACTTTAAACAACATTTTGTCTTTTGACATTGGGGACATTCAGTGTCAAATCACCCCCAAAACTTTTAAATTTTAAACCCCAACCTCTTCAAATTGGTTCATATTAATTTTAGTTTATGGGGAAATTTCGGCTGAAAAGCCGAAATTTTAAGTTTTAGCGCCACTCCCGGACAAACGGTTTTCGCGCTACCGCCCAGGCAATTTTGGTCAAAATGGACATTGCTGCCATTTATTTAAATGACCATATCTCTTTAATCTGTGAGCCAAATTTGTTAATCTTGATTTCTTTTGAAAGGGTTCATCATGAGAAATCCAAATTTACCGTTGTTTTTCATGTCGGGGTTATACGAAAAGTAACGAACTATCACTACGACTTTTAGCAGATAGTTGGATCATTACATGGGAAATAAATCCTGAAAGTTCCATGAAGATACGGTCTTCCAAACTGGAGAAATTAATTTTCAAAGATTTCAACGTGCCAGCTCGACCATGTCTGTGTACATGTACATGTAGTTTCATTCAAAATAAAGTGTTACGTCATCTTTAGAAATCGCCCTTCGCACCAAATATGGCTGTTATATAGGGTTGCACCCCTGTAATCTGTATTAAAATTCCCATAGACACCAGCGCTAAATGCCCATACTTCAAAATTCTTTTGAACAATAACTCTGACAGCTTTTTAGGCTGCACAGAAAAGTGATGATCAACATGTCATCTTTCATTTTCTTTTGAATGTGGGTTCATCACAGACTTTTTGAGAAATCCTCACCCAAAGAGGACGACCCCTATTTTTCCCAAAGTGGAAAAGTAGCCATCTTGAAAAAAGATCCCTCCACAATATAGCAAAATAGCGCCACTTTCGAGCCCAATAATCCAAAATGCTTTAATTGGCAGTGTTGTAGTCGAGTCCTCCTCATCCTCATCCGAGTCCGAGTCCGAGTCCTTGAGCAAAGGACTCGAGTCCGAGTCCGAGTCCTTGTCAATTTTTGATGTCCGAGTCCGAGTCCGAGTCCGAGTCCGAGTCCTTGAAAAAAGGACTCGAGTCCGAGTCCGAGTCCTTATGTATCAAATTCAAGTCGCGGTTCACCAATACTATATATTAACGTTTTCAAAATGTCACTATCAAATGTCAAGTGATATTGATAATGAATCAATTGATCATTGATCAATCGGCAAGTTATTTTTGCGAGCGGCAGAACTGCGGAATTCGGTTCCACAGCAAAACCAAATCAAGGTGAAAGACATAAAATAATTGAAATAAAACACCTAAAAAAGACCCGATTTTGCCGGACTCGAGCCGGACTCGAAGCCGAGTCCTCGAGTCCTTGGGGTCCGAGTCCGAGTCCGAGTCCGAGTCCTTGAGCAAAGGACTCGAGTCCAAGTCCGAGTCCTTGAAAAAAGGACTCGAGTCCGGACTCGAGTCCGAGTCCCGAGTCCGAGTCCTACAACACTGTTAATTGGAAACCCCAATTAGTTCGGGCCAGAAGTTCATTTCCAAGTTCAATTTTCAGAACTCTTTTACATAGAATATTTTGACTTGTTTCCCGGGTGTAGGCCTAAGTACAATACAAATATGCAGTCGGGTGTAGCAATGCCGGGGTTAGAGATGAACAAGGGCACTCGCCCATGGTCATACGTGCTGAAAGGTAAACAGGATTTTTTTTACCAGTAAATTTGTACACTAATGTGCGATATAGTGTGGATGATCGTCGGAATTGAACAGCGCCCGCATTGAAAGAATGGTACCAGCCCGCCCCTTGATTTTACGGAGGCCAAGCGTCCGGAGAAAACAAACCTGTCAACATTAAAATCTGACGGGCCTGACCCCCAACCCCTGCAAAAATATAGAAGGTATGTGAAGATGTTATCAAGACATGTGCTAGTTGAATACTACTTTCCTTACTGCGTTCATGGTTCAAAATAGGCAACAACATCATTGCGGCTCTATTTGAGCAAGAGGGACACTGATCTCACATCTGCAGAGGAGCTGCGCACCTGCATGGTAGATCGAGACAGCTGGAGGAAGAGGACTCAGGGACTGGCTCGTGATGTCGTCACAACCCAGGCGACCCCGACATGATGATGATGATGATGATGATTTGAGCAAGGACTGAAGCAACGTGAGATTGTTGACATATTGGATGGAATTTACAACATTTCTATGACGTACGTACCTATATCTTCTTATTTTTTTTTTGTGGAATAAGAATTATAATTATGCTATCCCGGGCCCATATACTTCAACGCTCTTTCGAATGTAGTATGCAACCCATTCTCAGTCATTTTAATGTTGAGAATTTTGAAACATACACTTTATAAATGTTTACAAATCATGTATTTTTATTCAGTATAGTCAACTTCAGTGAATTCTTGCTCGGATTGGCTTGAGACGGCGAGGGGGAGATCGGGTGGAAGCTCCCCCATCACCTGCTGCGTGGACGTATGATATTAATGATATATTCCGAAGCCTAAACATGTCATAACTTAAATATGCAAGTTGAAAAGCAACGCCTAAGTTGTACTGTATGATTAAGGATTGTTTTTATTCATTATACCAGTAGGCCTAGTCTATTTCCACACCAGTGCGCAAGTTAGCGTTGATGTATCCGGCAGGATATTTTGCTGGCTTAACCAATGGAGATGGAGATGGAGCGTTTTCAGGAGAAAGGATTGTTAAAAGGCGAATCTTTTAAGCCCGTCGCACAACAATTAAGGTACGTGCTGAGCAAATTCCTAATTTCTCCATGGTAGCACAAGGTATATTTTTGGGGGGCAATAGAGATATGATTATTATTTAGTTTTCTGACTCGCTAGGCCGTGCATATGAGACTATAATTTGCATGAGTCAGGCAAAAATCTCTCCTTTTCGATTTCGCCTCGCGAGGCGAAGTCACCGTTTACGAGCCGAGCAATGTAGGAAGGAACACACCTTCCTCCATAAACAACCGGTCTCGAATGACTTTTTGCTCAGCACGTAGCTATGGTGTGCGCGAGCAGCGGGTTTTACAGGTTTCATTTTCAAATTGACCAACATTTAAATTGGTGTAGCTTGGGGAAAAATAATAATTCCGAGCTACTTCGGTTGGGTATCAGCAAGAGTGCCGCCATTATTTTCCACAAAAGCATGTTCTTTGTTTAATGTATAATAAGTACACGGAGCTTTTCATCAAATTTAATTAAATTAAGTGCTGAGATTTACACCCTGATAGCAACGCGCTATTTACAAATGGGGAAAACAGAAGAATACGATCCACATGGAATGTTCCCGATTTGGGACGGAGCTTGGGTTTTAAAAAAGGATTGCAACAAATAAAAACTTGACAATACCTGCTGAACTTGAAGACAAAACGACAACTGTAGGAAACAGGATTCAAACCAATTTGTTTGTTATGTATTAGCTGATTTATTTCCAACCGATTAAAATTGACAGTATACAGAGTGACAAGTTGCCATTGTACAATATTCAATTTATAACGAGAAACTAAAGTGCCGCAATTACCAGACATAACATAATGTGGTAAATGAGGGAAGCATAGGCCATAATGAAATGAACAAAAGGGGACTCACACAAACCAAGATGAGGTTTCTGGACAAAGAAACAAATTGAGTATCACGCAAATTGAGTATCACGGGATTCCCCCCCCCCCCGCCCCCGAGAAATAAATCAATAATAGCATCCCCCAATATTGTGACGCGGAAAGTTATGAAAAATCTGTCCATACATTTCAGAACTGATTTGCCGATAACCCCCCCCCCCCTCAAAAATGCATGGACCAACCCCGAATATGTTCCAAATTATGCATCCCAAATTGTACACCACAGCTAAAAATGCAAAGCCAAACGAAATAAACAATGGACATTGTACTGTATGGCTTTTCTCCTAAGAACATTTTTTTCAAGTAAGATTTGCTTTCAACCAAAAATAAATATACATTGTTTTGTCTGGTTTGGGCCATCACAAACCCACGGAAAAGCGGATTTTCATTTTGCACACAAACTATCAAGGAATAATTCAAATTATAGGGGGACCAATGGTTTGTCTTAATTCAAATTTGGGACGAGCCTTCCGAGCAAGTTGCAAATAATGGTGTCCGGATTATAAAATTAATTTTGCAGGATAAGAACAACTCCACCTTAATCTTCGCGCAGTGAATCGATCAGAATTGGTGATGCGTGCAGTTTATATTTTCAAGGAACATGTATGGTCCAAGTGAAAAGCTCGTTCTGGGGAAAGTGAACGATTCTACCCGCAACATATCTGGTACTCTATTTGAATTGAGACGGGCCATAAATGTGAGTTGAATGATTTGGTTTGAATAATATTGACATTAGAAAAATAGTAATTAAAATTAAGATACGTGTATTTATAAAACTAGAACTGCCGGGAAATACATCTTTAAACAGGTCAATGCTGTAATAACAATAATAACTAATAAAATAGCATAGATAAGCCCCTTATGTTTCATTGCAAAGACCGTGTTTGTTTTGTTTACACAGGCCTATGAACTGTGCTTAAAATAATCGTTCCTTACATGGAGTTGCTTGGCAGAAAATGTTTTCCAAGCAATTTTTTTTTTTTTTAAACGGGACATGTCCCACTCACTTTTCCCGTCCCATATTATGATTCTAAACCTATTTTAGATTCTACACTCGAAACTCGAAAGTTATGTTTCAATGATGATCTTTTGTTCAAATTACTTGGTTCAAGTTTCTGGATTCAATCATCTATAATCACAGAGCGTCTAATTTGAATATATAACGGTGTTGTGTTTCCACACAGGATTTAGGTATGAAATTGAGGAAAGGATTTTTTCCCCCAATAGTTCTGATGATTGTCCTAAATGTCATTAGAATAATTTTAGTTTTTAAATATTCCATGATGTCATGATTGGTTACTGGCCCATCGGGATCCGCTTGATGACTGCATTGACGTTTCCACCGGGAGGGATCAGAGCTTGAAGAGATTACCGTGTGGACCAGCTGCTCCAGGTGGAGATAGAGACGCACCTCTGAATGTTGCTGTCAAAGGGGAAGGATGAAGAGAAAAGTAACGGTGATGAAGAGTCTATGGTTGCAGACCAGTAAATCTGTCCGAAATTGCCTATGCCGGCCAAATCACGATTTGCATGCCCTCAAAATCTTCAGTATTTGAGCATGCTGTGGGCCATGAACTTGAGGGCTTGTAAAAATATGGGTGGAAGCCGTGCACAGGACTGTGAGCTTGTAGTTCCGTTCAATTTGGATGAAATTAGGGCCCTTAAAGCGCTCTATTTTGCAATGGAGTGTATCGTTTTTCAAAATTGCGATGGGCTTCAGGACTATTTTCAGGGGTGATCATCTTCGGATGGAAATTTCTCCTAAAAGTCATCGTTGACCTCCCGAAAATTGAAAAGGAAAAGGAAAGATGATGAAATAAGCTTTAATTTGATGTGTGTCTCGAACACCTTGGAGAGTTGTGAGTATTTTCCCCGAATTTCTGATGTAGGAGCATTTACCATTGAGGTCTATGGAAGTTTATTTAATACTGGTCTGCAACCCCATGCATTTTCCGCTCTCAGTTTGTGACCCAACTTTTGTCACATTTCACTTGAACAGCCATTAAAACTCGTGCTTGACTTGACTTTCAGAAATGTCCAGATCGAATTCGATAGAGGGGTTAAAATGAGACATTCAAATTGCAATTTATTTTATTTCATTTGCAAAGGATCACCAATCCAAACATTTGACCTGTACTACAGAAGCGTCTTCTGATAAAGAACTGCACACAATAAACTGTCTTCAAGTTGCACCACATCATGTCATGCCATCATGGAAACAAAAATTCTGGATGTTGCATCGTGTACTAATAAACTTGTTACATTGTAAGTAACCGCAATTCAACTCTATTCGTGCACACAAATCAAAAACGTGTGGTATTCCCTTAACGTGGCGCACAGTTCGACGTTTGGCTCGACCGTTCCGCAATGCAGTGTTTCATATTCGATGACAACGTTCAAATTCATTCCGTGAAATACTGGTACTTTTACCTTTAATGTTTGCTCTTCAACCTATGTGAACATGTATTATATAATTTAGCGTCCAAAATTAAAAACCGATGGCGTCCAGAACGTATAATATCCAGGCCCCTAAACCCTATTGGGAAAAAAATCGGCTGAAAGCACATGAAGAAGTCTCGGAAAATTGCGGAACATTTAAGAATTTCATTAAAGTTAATAAATTATTATAAAACAAATTATTTCCTCTTCAGTACCCAAATACAAGTTATTCAGAAAATCATTTCTTATTTTCTGCGTGGCATTTTCAAAGGGTTCACTATGCACCTCGATATAGAAACGTAAAAGCACGCAAAACTACATTTCTCTTATATAAATTGGTAACGGGTATATCATTTATGAGCGTGAGTATTTATGAAGTACAATTGCACTATGAAAACTTATGCTCTACATAGGTGCTCACAAGGGGGGAAATCTAATTGCGTCACGTTTGGGGCCGCAGCCACCAAGCCACTATAGGTTTCAATGCAGTTGTTGTCTAGCACCTTTAAAATAACTTTGTTGGGGCGACATAGCATCAAACAATGCGTCAGCGCAATTTGATGTTGGTCAGTAACCCATTCATACCATGGAGGAATACGTAACAAAAAAGTTCCCTCAAAGGGATTACAGCTCCTGATAACAGCGAGCACATTCAAATAGACATGTGGCTCTCGTAAACATCCGCAAGTGAAAAGTGAGGGGGCCGTGAATCACTAAACAATTATTACATTTTATGGTCACTTTTCATTTGCAATGCTGTCATTTTCCAAACTTAACTTGACACTATTTCACCCTAAAAGTATCTGACAGTGTCTGCAGCACTCCGAGAATGTCAACGCGAGATAGGGCCGGTGAGGCATGAATAAAGGACTGGGGTTTCACTGATTTTCTTTCAAAAATTAAATCCCACACGGCTATTGAACTGCTTAACGTGCTCAAAACTTTATTTTACTAAGCAGAAGAAGCACCTCATAGGCAAATGCCTAATAAGTTACAGCAAAAGTGTCTAACATTGTTTATCGTTCGTGTTTGGTGGTTCTGGACGACTACTTATGCTAAGCGCCGGAATACATCAGCAGTCGAGATGTAGTTTTTTTTTGGAATGGGTTTTCATATTTTTTGGCCAGTCCAAATGTTTTGTTCAGCCATACTGGCTTATGTATCTTACCGATAGTTTTCAGACAAATTTTCCAGCTAACCCGTTCTAACCACAGTAGTTTCACTAACAGTCATAACTGCAGGATTTCAGATGAGACTCGCCAAAGAAATCTAATAAAATCATTATTTGCAAGATATGTTCTGCTAATATATTATTATGGCAGTGCTGTTTTTTTTCGTTTAAATTTATGAATTTCTTCAGCTAGATCTGGCCGATGACAAGCTGTAAGGGCCTCTTCCAGCTTCATCCAATCTGTTTGGCACCCTGCCCTCTGCTTCCATTCCATCAACATTTGAAACGCGGACTCTTCCGTGGTTAAGTAGTCGGCCCTTAGCTTTGCCACGTCCGCGTACTCCAAACATTTAGACAGTTCGGTCCACTCGGCCGCGCCAAGGTGGCTGGCCAGTTGTCGGAACAACACCTCTACCGGAATAAGAGGGGGAAAAGAAACTTGTTTTAAGCAATATTCCTAAAGTAACACTTGGGATTTCGAAGGATTGGTCATAGATGCATGGCGAAGAGAACATTTTAACGTGGAATTTCCATTTCGTCATTGCCATAATTTTGTGATGGCTGAACACAGCGTAAATTTTGGTTTTTCACATATCTTCGGAATAATTTATAATAAAATAGGGCGAGAGGCACAATTGCTCAAGGGCGGAGCCAAAATTAATGCTGAAGGGGAAATAATGCCTAGGCTATTTCAAGTGATTTTCCTTTTATTTAGAAAAAGCTACACTCTAAAAACGCCATACTCAATACATGTATTGGCAAGATTACCATATGCGAAGTTCACTAATTTTCCTCTGTATTGACTAACAAGCCCCCAGATAGCAATTTTATGTCATCAAAGTCAATTTGAGCAGTGAGAAAATACAAGCATTTTCTTAGAAAACACTTAGAATTTTTCAGTCCACTCTCATAGGTTTTGTACACAGAGTGTTGAGTGAACTTCGTATATGGAAATCTTTCCCATGCATTGATGATACACAACGACAACAACTACCCTCTTCGATTGGTAAAACTTAGCTGGACTTGCCAATAACAAATTGTAATACCCCAAAACAATGGCATGTTCGTGAACTTAAAGCGGGGCCTATGAGGAGTGGCGTTTCGTCGCATGAATAATAGTCCAGCCGTTGCGGCATCACTAAGTTAAATCTATCACTAAACACACAATTATCTGATTTGAAATCAAAATAGTTTTTCGTGAAGTTCTTACCGTGCAATGCCATTACGTACTTCTGTGGATTTCAGACTTCAGTGTATGAACAGAGGTTGGTGTTGACTTGAACTTCTTTCTCATGGTACATTCTAGTTAAGTCTCAAGATGTATACATAGTGTAGCGTGGTCAGGTGCCGCAGCGAGACAAACAAATAACTTGGTAGAGAGAGAAGATGTTTAGGCTTCAAGTAAATAAATTTATTAAGAAAGATTGGATCCGTCTACTTATTTCTACAAATTATTACTAATTACTTCTAATTTTAGGGGCAAATACGATTTAAGTTCTTTAATTAAAGTAAGAATAAAGGAATTTGTTGTAGAAATAAATGCAAGGAAAACAATTAATTATGAGAAAATACAAAGGGCGGGGCTCGGTGATGGTCAGTGTGAGTGGGGTAGCTTATGTTAAAAGCACCATAACTCTACTCCCAACCCAGGGGGGATTTAAAAGTTGTCATGCACTACAACTTACGTGGTCACTACATCAAGGCCTTTCCTTGCCACGCCTTGGCAAAACCTGTACAGCCCTCCACAGACAACCTATCCCTAGCACCAAGCAGACTGAAGCACACATGGCTAGTTCAAATTCCATGCGCATGGGGCTAACAATAGAATTATGCAAATAAGATGCGGCATGCCTGGCTGGACTGATACACACTCAGCTCAGGGGGTGTGATGGATGAGAGGGGCAGGCTAAACCAAAAATAGAAGGTGGGGAGGAAGGTAATGATGAAGGTTTTTTTTCCATTACACAAGCATTTAATACCGCGTGCCGTTGCAGATGAGGCGTAATATGTTTGCAGAAAGTATTAAGTCAGTAAGTGGGAAACATAACAACAAACCACCCCCAGATATAATTAATTTAAATATGCAATCAAAACACAGTGCAATTTTGTTTTGTCCGTTCATTTTTCCCTTAGTTTTTTTCTGTGTATCATATTTCTAAGAGTTTCATTGGAAAATCCTAGCTACATGGCTTCTATCAATCTGTGCATAACATTGTAACAATTAATAATTTCCTAAACACTCGGTATGCAAACTGACCTATAAGTTTGAAATGTTGGTTTATACCCCTTCATTTTCAGTGCATGTTGCTTTAAATACAATCGCATATAATAATTATTGTGGAGGTCTGTCAAAACTTTTTTTCAGGACTGTACAAATATGATGCCAATTCTGCAAATGACCCCCCCCCCCCCCCAACTAGTCTATGTAATAGACCATGGCCCATTGTCTATTTGAATAGCTTGAAAACATCACGTTGCATGCACAAAGCCACAGTCTTTTTTATTCGGGTTGGTAGGGCGGTTCAGGCGGTCGCTCTGCAAGCCACGCCGCTATCTTGGGATCACTGGCGATCCGACTCTTGAGGGTCGTAAGCTTGGGGAACTTTTCCAAGGAGTTGGAGCCCCTGGAGACGAAATTGACGAAATCCACCGCAGTAAAGAAGAAGAGGTCAGCGATCGTTATCTATGAACAGAAAGAAGCAAGACAAAACACAATTTGACATAATTTGCCGCCAGTATTTTTTTTTTAATGACAGGCTGTCTAAAGTGGTATTATAGGTAGAGGACATAGACTTGCGGCTATTATAGGTCCAACTCGGCTCGCGTTATGTCCGCAAAGGTTACGCCATTAGACTTTTGTGTAGGCCTATTTATATGGGTGCAGACCTGCAAATTGACTCCCATAGACGTCAGTGATAATAACATGTAGTTCCAAAAAATATTTTAAAATGCCCACAGCTCTCCAATGTGTTTGACACACCCATCAAATGAAAGCTTATTTTATAATCTTTCTTTTTATGTTCAATTTGTGTTCCGTTATCTGATACCTTTTGGGAAAAATTCCATCCAAAGATGATCACCCCGAAAAGTAGTCCTGTGGCCCATCGCCATTTTGAAAAATGATGCCTGCGCTCTATTGCAAAATAGAGCAATTTTAGGGCGCAAATTCATGAGAATTTTTTACATAAATTCGAGCTCACACTCGTGTGCACGGCTTCCACCCATCTTTTTTTTTTTTTTTTACAAACCTCCAAGTTCATGGCCCACAAAATGCTCTAATGCAAAGATTTTGAGGGTACACAAATTGTGATTTGGCCCGCGTATGCATTTCTGGACCCATTTACAGGTCTGCACCCCTATAGGCTATCCAGTAATCAGTTTCTCTACTTCTCCTTCAGTATGCATGTTAACAATCCCACTAAAATAATTCAAGAATCTTACGAGAACGCTTTCCCCATTCTTGGACCTATAATGGCGTCCGAAACGGTACCCCTGTCTCGCAACTCTCTCAACCTCTGGCATTATCCAACCTAAACCCACTATTAAAAAACATATTTACTAGAGAAATATATTTTCGTAACAATAATATTTGACCCTGTTTCCGACACGGGATCAAGTTAAGTCACTGAATTCTCAGTTACCGAATTTCCAACAATATATTCTCCAGCCGGCTCCACAGCAAATTGGCGTTCTAACGATGCGTAGACTGGCGGAACAACCTCCGTCAGAAATGTCTTTGTTTTTGCCGCCTAAAAAAGGAACAAATTTATATGTCAAGCATTATTTAAAAAAATCTGACCTAACCTTTGGTTGATACCATCGCTTCAAAAAACTTGCGCTCAATATTGAAGGCACCAAGGGTGAACATTCAGGCTCTATAGAAATGTTTCCGTTTTTGAAGCATTCTTTTAAAATAAATGCAAACATTATTTTAAGGTTGAACAAAAAGAAATCGTCTTGGGCGGGGTTTGAACCAGTGGCGTCCGGATTGCCGTTACTGTGCTCTACCAACTGAACTAAAGGCAAACATTCGTATTGTCTCAATTAGTTGCTATTTGGAATACGTCACACGCCGCCGAGGTCACGCGTTGCGGGGTGTGATGTTTTCACACAAACCCGATTTTAGCGCTGTGACCGTAAACATGACTGTTTCTGGTTCGGGACCGTTTTGGCGCTTCAGTTACGCTGAAATGACGTCATTGTTCCGACCAAAGTTGAACCGAGACTTAATTGCGACTGGTTCACTTACGTTTCAAGATGGTGGAAAGGTTTTACAAACGACGTTACTTTGTTACCACAAAAGAGATTTAAACAGTGGGTTTGTACAGTCGGTGCGGTCACAGTTGATACGTAACAATATTACTCTGCCTCGGGAAAATACTGGAAAAGTAACTGCCCGACTGTTGCTTGTAAAATCGTGTTTAATTGACCAAAACATTCATGATCGTCTTTCCATGGTGGTCATGATGGTCAGCTCACCACACAAAGTGACTTCACGAACAAGTTTTTGGTCAGGCGTTTTCGTGGTGCGCTGGAAACATGTTCACGTCACGGCTGTGACGTCAGAAACATGTTCCAGGTCAAGGGCCACCAGAACGCGGCCCCTATAGTTTATAGTCTTGACCAAAGACTGGATTTTGAAGTACGCGCACTGGCAATCACAGCAACACGACATCAACGGTAGAGGGCGACACAAAATCCATTAAATGTCACTATCAGAGCCTCATATGATATTGGTCTATTGCATATACGTCCGTCACTCTTTAGATTTTTTTCTATCAAATTTGAGATAATCGAACAAATGAAATGAAACTGTGCGTCTCAACTCACCTGTTGTTCTTTGGTTCCCACTGACGTGTCATTGACTGCTGCCCAGATATCCTCTGCCGTGTCAATAGCTTGGTCGATGTAGGCTGCATCTAAAGACGTCTTACCATAAAGCCCTATAAAAGATGACATCCAAGAAACCTAAACACAGGTTTCTTATATATATCGGTTAAAGAAGTATTTAATTTGTCGAATTTAATAACTCGTATTTTGTGGAGAAAAATGTAATAACTTAACATCGGTGGATTTATTTTTTCGTTCGATGTCTCTTTCAAAAGTGAATAACTTTAAATTTGATATTGCTAGGAACGTACCAATTACAAAAGAAATCGAGGTGAAACTGGAATACAGCATTGGACACGCATTTTTATTTCGTTAGATAGGCGAGCGCAAAAAAAGAAACGAAATATTTGAGCCAGGACTGAATATCGAGAGTTTGCGCGACCGAAGACAAACCAGAAAGTGAGGTCACTTCGTGGGGTATCACGACTGGTTTGGCCCATGCAGAATGAGACAGGACTGACCGAATTCTCTGCCTACATATCGCAGGATGGCTTTGCTCTGTCCAATCATCTTCCCGTCAATCTCCAACACCGGCAGTTGCTGCGTTGGGTATCCTATTATTGGCAAGACAAGTATAAAAATAACTATTACAGTCATGTTAGTCACTAAACTTGGAGAGCATGTACCTCTTTACATTTGGGGAATTCGTTCTTCGATCGGATGATCTTATATAACCCAGGCTAGAAAACCGTGGGGGATGATTTGGCCATAGCGAACCTTGTTTGAAAAGTGAGTCTTTTCTTTTCTTTTAAATTATTCCGGCTGTCACTCAGAAGAAATCAAGAAATATAGGTGATTTCTAACGATCAGCCAATTGACTGATTTTTTAAAGTACAGAGAAATTGGTATTTCGTGATCCAGAGGTGGACTTGTGCTTGGTTTTTCACTGTTCCTTTGAAAAGTGATATCCGAGCTGGGCTGAAACTTCAACAGGTTAGGCCTTATATAGTTTTGAACTTTCTTCTTTGGATTTTGAGTGGTGTTATTATTGGAAACTATAGAAACAATACAGATTTATATATATTCTTTGTGTAGCCAGAGGTATTGGAATTGAAGGCCTTCGGGCCACAGTTTTTAGGTAAACTTTTTTAATTCCGGGCATATGCCCCTGGTTTTCGTCATGTTCGTTTTTGTTTTCTTGGTTTTTGGTTTCCTCTATATGTGAATGTTTGTTGTTTGTGTTTTTAATGCCGAATAAATAATAATAATAATAATAATAATAATAATAATAAATGAAGAACAATGATCCTTTATGCCTTCAACATTACAAATAGATAGCTAAATCAGCTATAACGGACCAACCTCGTTCGACCCCGGATGACCCACCCTGGCCCAAGGCGACGGGTCTCATGTATAGTTTACTTTAGGCGCGTCGTTTGCACGTAGCAAAACAATTTTCGTCCCGTTGTCGTCCCGATTATGCTTCAGTATCAGCGTCCCGATTTTGCCTATAAAATCTCTGCTGAGCCCGTTGCATTGCGGCCACTCAGCGATCTGCACCCCTGGTACGCCGCTGCTAGGTACGGTGTATGGCGATTGGTTATTCGTTAACTAAAGCCTGAATTAAGCCAAGGGACTCAAAAGAACACTACCCCGCGTAAGGACTTTGATTTGTAATGGTGTCATTTGCAAAGCCTTTCATCGGTTCACTATTTTTACAAACCGACTTCTATTTGAGCCTGCATGTGAGATTGTTGACCGCCTTCTATTTCTAGAAGTAGCCTTCGATCATGACTTGTTCACACGTATCACATCAAAGGCTAAATAACTTCAAATCACCGGCAACTTAAATTATGCTCAATAATCTTTTGAAATTTAAAGGATCGTGCTCAATAATCTTAGCTTCATAACTGAGTCCTTTTGCAACTCACTTTGTTTACACTCTTCCCATTCCGCTGACGGCCACTCGATATATTTCTCTTGGTAGTCGACTCCTGCCAGCTTGAAAGCGAGCCGAGTAGCTTCGGCTCGTCCGTGAAAACGGAAGTAGTGTAGTACATATCTAACCATGGCGCTTGACGATGATGCAGAACTATAATAATGCCGCAACACAAAAATCAATCTGGGATCTAATCACTCGCTTTTGTACTGAGCACAGTGGTGCGTGACCTGGGGCCAAAGGTGCAGGTTCAAGGGAGGCTGACCCTAGGTGGGTGACAGTGTTCATATACTCTGTGGTTGCCGAGTACTACCGTACATCCATGACGGGAGAAAATAGAAGTGAAGCCGAAATGGGACGGCCGCAGGAGAGCTAGTTCCAACTACATGTATATTTAATTCAAACTCAATATCATTTGTTTTTTTCAAGTCGCTGTTCGTGGGGCTCTAGTTGGATGATGGATGTGAGATATTTGCTATGAAAAGAGCGCCCTCAATAGTCCAGATAGAGTCATTCAGCTGTTTTCTTCACGCGTGCACACATGACCCCTTCCGTACAATAAATACAAGAAGCAGCATTTGATTTAGGACATGTAGGAACAGGATGGCATCAAAGGTTGTAAGCTCGATTACTAGGATATTCAGCCCATGATTAACAATACGCCTGTCAATATTTGGAACTCTGGTTGGTGGTACTGTTTTGCTCAGGTAAGACTAACACTACAGGTACTCCGAGTAACTTGGACCCAACTTATCGCCTTTTTAAAAACAAATTCACGGTTACCATGGTTTGTAAATCGGTTGCCATGGTAACCAGAAAATCCTCGAAATTTGTTTTTGTCGGTCGGCTGGAGCATGTCCGTCGGCTGAAGCATGCTGGTGTTATATGTGCCCCCCCCCCCCGACAGGGTTAAGGATCATCTATCTGGTCTTAATTTCTCCTAAACATGAATTTTTGTGCATCATTTGTGTTTTTCTTGTTTGTTTGTTAGGATGCCTGGGAACTAGCTGATTACTGAATCGCCTGGAAATTCTGCAGGTACACATCAATGTAGACTGTCTGTCGGGGGGGGGGGGGAGTGGCTAACATGTGCTCACGAGATTCTGCTTAACAATAGTGTGTGGAGACCCAATGTTTGCGAAAACACTTCTCTTGTTCAGGGTAGGGGAAAATATCGTAACATCATCAGTGGCGTAGCAAGGTCATTTTTATTGGGGGGCCGGGGGGGGGGGTTAATTTTTTTTGGAGAAGGGCACTTGCAAAGCCGTGGTAAAATGTAGACACGTTTTTTCTCCGTTAATTAAATCGAAAACTGAGGGGAAAACTAAAAACCATCAATTACTACATTTTACCCTTGACTACACGCAGACACCTCCATTTTGATCGTACACACAAAAAATGCCAAAACAATTCCCCTACCTATCTACCTTTTTTTCAAATGCCATGTAATCGGAAGCAGAAGTACTTTTTGTTTGGCCTTAGGGTATGTTTAATCACAAATTTTAAATTATTTATCAGAGCAGATTGGTATTAATTTGTAATTAACTTATGTCATTGCTGTTATTTCTCTTCGCAAGTTCCAAAAATAAAGACTTTACCTCGCTTTCAATTTAATATGGCCGACTCGTGAATAAAGAGCATACATTGGGTTTCGGTGAATGTATAGTTTATATGTGCAAAACATAAGGTGGTGATGATTTTGATACTAGGGAATAGTCTTGTTGGTAAAATAACTGGTCGCATTTGTGGACAGTGATTTCCTTAAAGAATGAGTGAAAGCTATAGAAGTGGAGAGTATTTTTGCCCCCCCCCCAGTCTGAATAACTTGGACCCCACATGTCGGGGTATGATGTCGTTAAAAAATAAATACGTTAATCAGCCCAATTTGCAACATTTGTTAGAAAGTTGAATAATGCACCTTCATAATGTATTGTTACTTGCGATAAACACCATGTGATCGTCTTTGGAAGAATTACATTGAAATGTACACATTTGTAGAAGCCATGTACATGAACATACGTGTGATTTAAATGAAACCCTAGCCCATTTAAATATGCAATCAAAACACAGTGAATTTCTTTTTTTCGTCCATTTTTCCCATTTTTTTTCTGTGCATCATATTTCTAAGAGTTTCATTGGAAAATCCTAGCTACATGGCTTCTATCAATCTGTGCATTACATTGTAACAATTAATAATTTCCTAAACACTCGGTATGCAGACTGACCTATAAGTTTGAAATGTTGGTTACCCGTTCATTTTCAGTGCATGTTGCTTTAATTACAAGCACATGTTATATTGTGGAGATCTGTCAAAACTTTTTTCAGGACTGTACAAAATATGATGCCAATTCTGCAAATGCCCCCCCTCCCACTAGTCTATGTAATAGACCATGGCGAAAGCCATGGTCTATTTGAAATGGCTATTTGAATGGCTTGAAAACATCACGTTGCATGCAAAGCCACAGTCTTTTTATTCGGGTTGGTAGGGCGGTTCAGGCGGTCGCTCTGCAAGCCACGCCGCTATCTTGGGATCACTGGCGATCCGACTCTTGAGGGTCATAAGCTTGGGGAACTTTTCCAAGGAGTTGGCGCCCCTGGAGAAGAAATTGACGAAATCCACCGCAGTAAAGAAGAAGAGGTCAGCGATCGTTATCTATGAACAGAAAGAAGCAAGACAAAACACAATTTGATATAATTTGCCAGCAGTAATTTTTTTTAAATGACAGGCTGTCTTAAGTGGTATTATAGGTAGAGGACATAGACAATGTGTATGACACACCCATCAAATGAAAGCTTATTTCATAATCTTTCATTTTCTGTTCAATTTGTGTTCCGTTATCTGCTAACTTTGGAGAAAATTCCATCCAAAGATGATCACCCCGAAAAGTAGTCCTGTGGCCCATCGCCATTTTGAAAAATAACGCCTGCGTTCTATTGCAAAATAGAGCAGTATTAGGGCGAAAATTCATGAGATTTTTTACATAAATACGACCTCATACTCGTGTGCACGGCTTCCACCTATTTTTTTTTTTTTTTTTTTTTTTTTACAAACCTCCAATTTCATGGCCCACAAAATGCTCTAACAGCAAAGATTTTGAGGGTGCACAAATTGTGATTTGGCCCGCGTAGGCAATTTTTGACCCATTTGCAGGTCTGAACCCCTATATGCTATCCAGTAAACAGTTCCTCTAATTCTCCTTCAGTATGCATGTTAAGAATCTCATTAAAATAATCCAAGAATCTCACGAGAACGCTTTCCCCATTCTTGGACATATAATGGCGTCCAAAACGGTACCCCTGTCTCGCAACTCTCTCAACCTCTGGCATTATCCAACCTAAACCCACTATTAAAAAACATATTTACTAGAGAAGTATATTTTCGTAACACAATAATATTTGATCCTAAAATGCATCGTCCCTCTGTTTCCGACACAGGATCAAGTTAAGTCACTGAATTCTCAGTTACCGAATTTCCAACAATATATTCTCCAGCCGGTTCCACAGCGAATTGGCGTTCCAAGGATGCGTAGACTGTCGGGACAACCTCCGTCAGAAAAGTCCTTGTTTTTGCCTCCTAAAAAAGGAACAAACTTATATTGTCATACCTCTGTCTTTATACTGTATTTTCATTGGCCCAGGACGATCACCTGACCGGGTGATAAATATGCATGGCACACGCCCGTTGTATATCACATTGTGATATATAGGGTGCAGACCAGTAAATCGGTCCGAAATTGCCTGCGCCGGCCAAATCACGATTTGCATGCCCTCAAAATCTTCGGTATTTGAGCATGCTGTGGGCCATGAACTTGAGGGATTGTAAAAAATATGGGTGGAAGCCGTGCACAGGACTGGGAGCTTGCAGTTCTGTGTAATTTTGATGTAATTTGGACCCTAAAAGCGCTCTATTTTGCAATGGAGTGTAGGCATCGTTTTTCAAAATGGCGATGGGCTTCAGGATTATTTTCAGGGGTGATCATCTTCAGTTGGAAATTTCTCCTAAAAGTCATCAGTTGACCCCCCGCAAATTGAAAAGAAAATGAAAGATGATGAAATAAGCTTTAATTTGTTGTGTGTCTCGAACACCTTGGAGAGTTGTGAATATTTTTCCCGAATTTTTGAATTGGGAGCATTTACCATTGGGGTCTATGGAAGTTTATTTACTGGTCTGCTACCTATTATAGTTTCAAAATGGCGCCTTCCACCGTTTGTTGTCAAATGTTTGCGGAGTGTTTTTTTTCAGGGGGGCGGAACCTGGGGGGGGGGGGCAGCGTTTAAAAAGGGGTCACCAATGGCGGTTCCGCAACAAATGCGCCCAAAATCTGAATAGGGCCGGTGGACCGTCGTCCGATCACAGCAATTTCGAGCGAACAAGGGGGGGGGGGTCAATTTGGTGTTGGAAGGAGCAAAAACTCAATTAACGCCCGTTGGGGGCGCCCTGCAGTAAGGTAGCCGCAAACATAGGGTTTGTTTTCAGGCCAGAAATCGCAGTCAGAGATTTTTTTCTTGCAATTTTTTGATGAAATATGAGTCATCCATCCTTCCTCGTGCCGTACAAGTGGTTTGGGGAAATTTTTCAAAACCTCGCTTCTTTATAGTTTCAAAATGGCGCCTTCCATCGTTTGTTGTCAAATGTTTGCGGAGTGTTTTTTTTTCAGGGGGGCGGAACCTGGGGGCAGCGTTTAAAAAGGGGTCACCAATGGCGGTTCCGCAACAAATGCGCCCAAAATCTGAATAGGGCCGATGGACCGTCGTCCGATCACAGCAATTTCGAGCGAACAAGGGGGGGGGGGGAATTTGGTGTCGGAAGGAGCAAAAACTCAATTAACGCCCGTTGGGGCGCCCTGCAGTAAGGTAGCCGCAAACAGAGGGGTTGTTTTCAGGCCAGAAATCGCAGTCAGAGATTTTTTTTCTTGCAATTTTTTGATGAAATATGAGTCATCCATCCTTCCTCGTCCCGTACAAGTGGTTTGGGGAAATTTTTCAAAACCTCGCTTCTCTATAGGGTGCAGACCAGTAAATCGGTCCGAAATTGCCTGCGCCGGCCAAATCACGATTTGCATGCCCTCAAAATCTTCGGTATTTGAGCATGCTGTGGGCCATGAACTTGAGGGATTGTAAAAAATATGGGTGGAAGCCGTGCACAGGACTGGGAGCTTGCAGTTCTGTGTAATTTTGATGTAATTTGGACCCTAAAAGCGCTCTATTTTGCAATGGAGTGTAGGCATCGTTTTTCAAAATGGCGATGGGCTTCAGGACTATTTTCAGGGGTGATCATCTTCAGATGGAAATTTCTCCTAAAAGTCATCAGTTGACCCCCCGCAAATTGAAAAGAAAATGAAAGATGATGAAATAAGCTTTAATTTGATGTGTGTCTCGAACACCTTGGAGAGTTGTGAGTATTTTTCCCGAATTTTTGAATTGGGAGCATTTACCATTGGGGTCTATGGAAGTTTATTTACTGGTCTGCTACCATCACGTGCATGTAGACTAGTCCCCGCCCCACAGTCCAAACCATTATGCGCGGACCGCGTTTTAACCAGACTATAATTGTACTCACTGGTACCCCGCAGTACTTTCACGTTCCACAATATAATGTATAGCAGTGAGGGAGCAGTGCATTTGCAGACGATATTTACTTTAATTTGGCGGCCAGCGACGAGCGGCATTAAGATTATGTTCAGTTTGCCACCCTTAATTTCCCTTAGAAAAACAAGTAAAACACATCATCAAGACAGAGGTATGACAAAACAGTTGTTGACTGATGTGATGTGGGATATGACGTTTTGAACACCCTCGGGGACGCATAGCACCCTCGGCTTCGCCTCGGGCGCTATGCGTCCCTCGGGTGTTCAAAACGTCATATCCCACATCACATCAGTCAACAACTGTTAATTGTCATCCATTATTAAAAAAATCTCACCTAACCTTTGGTTGATATACCATCGCTTCAAAAGCCTTGCGCTCAATATTGAAGCCACCAGGGGTGAACATTCAGCTCCGTCGAAATGTTTCCGTTTTTGAAGCATTCTTTTATAATAGGCCTAAATGCAAACATTATTAAAAAAGAAATCGTCTTGGGCGGGGTTTGAACCAGTGGCGTCCGGATTGCCGTTCCTGTGCTCTACCAAGTGAACTAAACATTCGTATTGTTTCAATAAGTTGCTAGTTGGTTACGTCACACGCCGCCGAGGTCACGCAATGCGCAGGGTGATGTTTCCACACAATTAGCGCTGTGACCGTAAACACGACTTTTTCTGGTTCGGGACCGTTTTGGCGCTCCAGTTACGCTGAAGAAATGACGAAATTGTTCCGACCAAAGTTGAACCGAGACCTAATTGCGACTGGTTCACTTACATTTCAAGATGGTGGAAAGGTAAACACGTTTTATAAACGACGTTACTTTGTTACCACAAAAGAGATTTAAACAGTGGGTTTGTACAGTCGGTGCGGTCACAGTTGATACTCTGCCTGGGGAAAATACTGGAAAAGTAACTGCCCGACTTTTGCTTGTAAAATCGTGTGTAACTGACCAAAACATTCATGATCGTCTTCCCATGGTGGTCATGATGATCTGCTCATCACCACACAAAGTGACGTCACGAACAAGTTTTTGGTCAGGCGTCTTCGTGGTGCACTGGAAACATGTTCACGTCACGGCTGTGACGTCAGAAACATGTTCCAGGTCAAGGGCCACCAGAACGCGGCCCCAGACTACAATGTGGTCTTGACCGAAGACTGGATTTTGAACTACGCGCACTGGCAATCACAGTAACACGACATCAATGGTAGAGGGCGACAACAAAATCCATTAAATGTCACTATCAGAGCCGCATGTTAGTCATTGCATATATGTCCGTCACTCTTTAGATGTTTTTATCAAATTTGAGATAATCGAACAAATGAAATGAAACTGTGTGTCTCAACTCACCTGTTGTTCTTTGGTTCCCACTGACGTGTCATTGACTGCTGCCCAGATATCCTCTGCCGTGTCAATAGCTTGGTCGATGTAGGCTGCATCTAAAGACGTCTTACCATAAAGCCCTATAAAAGATGACATCCAAGAAACCTAAACACAGGTTTCTTCTATATCGGTTAAAGAAGTATTTAATTTGTCGAATTTAATAATTCGAGTTTTGTGGAGAAAAATTAAATAACTTAACATCGTAGGATTTTTTTTTCGTTTGATGTCTCATGCAAAAGTGAATAACTTTAAATTTGATATGCTAGGAACGTACCAATTACAAAAGAAATCGAGGTGAAACTGGAATGTAGCATTTGGACACAAATTTTTATTTCGTAGTAGATAGGCGAGCCCAAAAAAGGAAACGATATCTTTGAGCCAGGACTGAATATCGAGAGTTTGCGCGACCGAAGACAAACAAGAAGGTGAGGTCAATTCGTGGGATATCATGACTGGTTTGGCCCATGCAGAATGAGACGGGACTGACCGAATTCTCTGCCTACATATCGCAGGATGGCTTTGCTCTGTCCAATCATCTTCCCGTCAATCTCCAACACCGGCAGTTGCTGCGTTGGGTATCCTATTATTGGCAAGACAAGTATAAAAATAACTATTACAGTCATGTTTGTAACTAAACTTGGAGAGCTTGTACCTTTTTACATTGGGGAATTCGTTCTTCAATCAGATGATCTTATATAACCCAGGCTAGAAAACCGTGCGGATGATTGGGCCATGGCGAGCCTTGTCTGAAGAGTGAGTCTTTTCTTTTCTTTTAAATTATTCCGGCTGTCACTCAGAAGAAATCAAGAAATGTAGGTGATTTCTAACGATCAGCCAATTGACTGATTTTTTGAAATACAGAGAAATTGGTATTTCGTGATCCAGAGGTGGACTTGTGCTTGGTTTTTCACTGTTCCTTTGAAAAGTGATATCCGAGCTGGGCTGAAACTTCAACAGGTTAGGCCCTATATAGTTTTAACATTCTTCTTTGGATTTTGAGTTGTGTTATTATTGGAAACTATGAAAACAATACATCAAATGAAGAAAATGATGCTTTAGGCCAAAAAAAAAGACTCCGGTTTCTGGTATGCGCGCGCGTCGCCGTAGCCATGCGCGTCAGCAAAATGAAAAAAGGTTTTTTTTCAATGAAAGATGATGTCTCAAAACCGCCAAACTCACTGGTTTGACTGGAATCCTGCTGCTGCACAATTTTAACGTGTTTTTAGATTGGGTTATGGTCGAGAATAAGCTTTTATGTGGCCTCTCTGGACTCCCATATATTTGCACTAAGTTTAGGCGGGCACCATTTGCAGTCATCAGCCGACATTTGAAGAAAAAAATCAGGTAAAAAAAAAGCCGCGTCACCGCACCACTTTTTGGGCAAGCTCCATACCAGAAACCGGAGACTTTTTTTTGGGGGGGGGGGGGCCTTATGCCTTCAACATTACAAATAGATAGCTATATCAGCTAAAACGGACCAACCTCGTTCGACCCCGGATGACCCAACCTGGCCCTAGGCGACGGGTCTCATTGATAGTTTAGGCGCGTCGTTTGCCCGTATAGCAAAACAATGTTCGTCCCGTTAATCCATGTTGTCGTCCCGATTATGCTTCAGTATCAGCGTCCCGATTTTGCCAATGAAATCTCTGCTGAGCCCGTTGCATTGCGGCCACTCGATCTGCACCCCTGGCTACGCCGGCCGCTGCTAGGTACGGTGTATGGCGATTGGTTACTCGTTAACTAGAGGCTGAATTAAGCCAAGGGACTCAAAAGAACACTACCCCGCGTAACAGTGGCGTACGCAGGATTTTTTCAAGGGGGGTGTTTGAAAATTGGATGTCATCATTTATGATGCTAGAAATGAAGATGGTAAATTGTGTTGGCGCCAGAAATAAAAGATAGTATCAGTGGGCTAAACTTAACGCTAAAATAAAAGTCGGGAGTTTGTGGTGGAGCCAGAAATAAAAGAGGGTATATTTTGATGGGTTAAACTGGAGGGCCGGGAACCCACGACCATGCATCAGTTATCTTTTTGAGCTAAAGAATAGTAAATCGAAGAAAAAAACATGTTCTGTGTCTTTAGAGTATATGATGAACATATGAGTAAAGGGGTCAATGTGGGCAGTCCCCTCCCTCGACAGCATTTAAACAAAACAAAATAGAAATTCAAGAAAAAAAGTGACACGGGCTGCGGAAGTGATAGGATCTGTTCTTGTAATTAGCTAAAATTAACAGATTCGTCCCCTGGATCTCATGATTCTCATCCGTTGGGAATATTAGTGTAAACCGCCCCCACCCCTAAGGCCAAATTCCAGATACAGGGTACATTTGCGCTCTGGTCACAGGGGCGGATCCAGACTGCCATTTGCCGGGGGGCCTAGAATTGTAATGAAGGACCCAGGACCTGCGAGCGCGCAGCGCGAAGCCCTTACGGCGTGGGGTCCGGGGCCCGCTTAAGGGCCCCTGAAAAATTTGGATTTTAGATGCTCTGTGGTGCAATCTGAGGCGATTCCTGGCCACTTCCACCGTTTGGAAAACGTTTTAAACATTGAAAATTCCATTTAAATTTGTTATTTTTTTTGTTCTTTATAAAGTTTGTTATGTACTCAAAGTTGAGAACCATGTTCCATCTCCGTATTTTCTTCACAATTTTCTATTTTGGAAAGGGATTTAGGCCACTTGTAGTCCGAGCCTCAGCCATTCGCTGCTGAAGGTACAAATAGGGTGGGGGCACCGCTAGGGTGAAATTATAGCATAAAGGAAATTAGGCCGGAGGACTAATGCGAGCACGGACGGCGAAGCACTTACGGCGTGGTGTCCGGGGCCCACTTAAGGGCCCCGGGAAATTTTGGATCGTAGATGCTCTGTGGTGCAATCTGAGACGTTTCCTGGCCACTTTCCCCTGATTTATTTAGTAGAAGTTTTTAAAATTATGAGGGGATATTTTGTTTCATTTGTTTCAAATACATATACATGTAGGCCTATATACTCTTGCTCTTATAAAGTGTCTTCTGTATTCAAAGCTTAAAGTTGAGAACATGCACATAATTTGTAATTGTTCCGCGCTCGGTCACATAACTGACATGAATTTGAATATTTCATCACAGCGGATCCATATTTGGGGAGCGTGACAAACTGGCATGAAACGAATCTGAAGTGGCCATTGTTTGTTTTTGTTTAGTCTGGGCGGGCCCTGGCCCTATGTTCGCACGGGCTTGCGCTTCCATGCGATGGGCACGCGTTGCGATAAAGCCCACGTCACGTACGCACACATATCCATGTACGTGCAAACGCGGAATGCATGCATACGTACCATATCAATATTGAGGATTGTTTTTTAATACACTTATGAACTTATTCAATAAATTCCCCGAATTCGCCCGTTTCATACTTGGTATTTATTTGTTTTGTTTTCTTTTTAATTTGTTCCGTGGAAATTTGAAAAAAAAAATCTCTCTCCCTTTCTTTAATTTCTTATTTTGGCACTCTCTTTTCCCTCCATATTTTTACATGGCAAAGGGGGGTGTTTAACAGCCAAAACACCCCCGGCCCTGCGTATACGCGCCTGCCGCGTAATGACTTTGATTTGTAATGGTGTCATTAAAGCCTTTCATCGGTTCACTGTTTTGACAAACCGACTTCTATTTGAGCCTGCATGTATGTGAGATTGTTGATCGTCTTCTATTTCTAGCAGGCGCGGTTCTAGAACCAATATTTTGGGGGGGGGCTAGCACGGTGGATCAAGATTTTTTTTCAGGGAGGCGTGCTGAAATGTAGACCGGTTATTTTTTCCAGACACTTAGGCCTCCGAAAATCAATAGGTGGGGGTTTATATTTTCAATGGGGAGCGCCAATAAAATCCTTAAATCATTCACACTATATTAACTAATGCACCATTGTCACCACTATTACTTTAGGGGGTGACTGTTCGCATGTACATCACAATCCTTCTTTTTGCTAATGCATTTTTTTTGTTTTTACGGAATTTATTTTGGGGGGGGGCTAGACAAAATTTTGGGGGGGCTACAGCCCCCTAGCCCCCCCGTAGAACCGCGCCTGATTTCTAGAAGTAGCCTTCGATCATGACTTATTCACACATCAAAGGTTAACTAATTTGAAATCATCGGTAACTTAAATTATGCTCAATAATCTTTTGAAATTTAAAGGATCATGCTCAATAATCTTAGCTTCATTTGCAACTCACTTTGTTTACACTCTTCCCATTCCGCTGACTGCCACTCGATATATTTCTCTTGGTAGTCGACTCCTGCCAGCTTGAAAGCGAGCCGAGTAGCTTCGGCTCGTCCGTGAAAACGGAAGTAGTGTAGTACATATCTAACCATGGCGCTTGACGATGATGCAGAACTATAATAATGCCGCAACACAAAAATCAATCTGGGATCTATAACCACTCGCTTTTGTACTGAGCACAGTGGTGCGTGACCTGGGGCCAAAGGTGCAGGTTCAAGGGAGGCTGACCCTGGTGTGTGACAGTGTTCAGATACTCGGTGGTTGCCGAGTACTACCGTACATCCATGACGGGAGAAAATAGAAGTGAAGCCGAAATGGGACGGCCGCAGGAGAGCTAGTTCCAACTACATGTATATTATTAATTCAAATTAAATATCATTTGTTTTGTTCAAGTCGTTGTTCGTGGGGGCTCTAGTTGGATGATGGACAGGGTGACCGTAAGGTCACCGCCAAATTCTGCTAAATGCTCTTCAAAAATCTGTCAGATTTATAAAAAATCTGCCAAATCCCCATGAATTACTCGAAATACATTATAAATGTCACGCCCCAACTATCGCATCGGTCCCAACTAGCAGTTGGGTCGTCCCAACTATAGTTAGGACTGGAGTTGCGCCGGTGGATTAAAATGTTCCGCGGCGCTGGCACCGTGTATTCGTCGTGCATATATGCCGCAAGGCTGGCCGGTCACGTGGTACTGCCTAGTTGGATGAGTTGTCCAGCTGCTGGGTTTTATTATCCAGCAACATTTTGCAAAATTCAAAGATTGCCATGGCCGGGCAACTATAGATGGGCCCCACCCATAGCTAATGTCAAAGGTCCCAAGTCGGACATGTAAGCAGAGCTGTAGGGAATGTTTTATAGTCGTACATCAATGTAAACTATAGTTGGGACTGCCAAATAAAAATATTGCGGTGGCCCAACTACAGATGGTCCCCACCCATAGATCATTTCATTGGTCCCCATTAAAGTCAGATGTGTATTAGAGTTGTAGGGAATGTTTTATAATCGTACAATGTTCACTATAGTTGGGACCGCAAAATAAAAAGATTGGGGTGGCCCAACTATAGATTCGCCCCATCAATAGCTAATTTCAGTGGTCCCCAGTAAAGTCAGACGTGTATCAGAGCTGTAGGGAACGTTTTATGGTTGTACATCAATGTAAACTATAGTTGGGACACCGCAAAATAAAAAGATCGGAGTGGCCCAACTATAGATGGGCCAGCCCAACAATGGAACTTACAGTTGGGACCGTCCCAACTATAGTTGGGACAGGCCCAACTATAGTTGGGCCAGCCCAACTGTGGAACTACAGTTGGGACAGGCCCAACTATAGTTGGGACCGATGCGATAGTTGGGGCGTGACATAAACACTTAAAATCGCATGCAAATGTTTTTTTATATTACCTAATTTAAGGTTCAAATTACATTATAAACAATCTATAGTGATATAAAGGTGTTATGAAATTGCGTAAATTTCAGTCAAAACGAGGTTGCGTAACGACGAAATCCGATTCCCAGTGAACCTCAGCACATAGACAAGGCTGTAAACAAATCTACCTTTTTAACCATTTTTACAGAATTCTGCCAGAAATCTGCCAAAAAATCCATTCTGTCAATTTGTTTGTCAAACTCGTTTTTCAACAAAAAATCTGTCAAAGTTAGCCGAAAATCGGCTAAAACGGTCACTAGTATGATGATGGACGTGAGATACTTGTTATACAAAGAGCGCCCTCAATAGCCCAGATCGAGTCATTCAGCTGTTTTCTATCTTCACGCTTCACTGCACCGGCGCGGCAGACCGGTACGGTACGGTACATGCCGGTACAAGTCAAGAAGCAGCATTTGAATTAGGAATAGGATGGCATCAAAGGTTGTAAGCTCGATTACTAGGATATTCAACCCAAGATTAACAATACGCCTGTCAGTATTTGGAACTCTGGTTGGTGGCACTATCTTGCTCAGGTAAGACTAACACTGACAGGACCAGGGGGAAAGATCAAAGAATGTAGGGAAAGCTTCCCATACATTAGCCCTACAAACATGGCGGTATATGGCTCTCTTTTAAAATCTGTCTTGTTACTGTCGCCATTACCGCCATGCCCCGGCGCATGCCGTTAACACAAAGTGTCGACTGCCGAAATCCGAGAAAGTTTGACTCCAAATATCTTCCGAAATACATAAGACAGAACCCTTTCACATATACCATCGTGCTCGTGAGATTCTAGTGTTTCATAAATAACGGTCAAACGTACCGAAATCGTAAATTTGTCCATGTATGGCGTCTTCACAAACTGGACAATATCCCGACAACGTTATAGCATGCATGGTTCGGCCGCCGCCATCTTTGTCATGTGGTGGCGATTCCCGATCTCGAAAGGTCATGGCGCCCGGCTTTATTTTGCATAAATTAATATGTATTAGTCATTGCGCGTGTATTGAATATGCATGTACAGGCGCATAATGTTTTGAGGTTAAGGAACTCTACACGTGCAGAGTTCAAGCCCGCAATCAAAACGCGTGACGTCATAATGAATTATGCATATGTCATGACCTCTCACACGTACACCCGATTGTGAAGCGCCACCACTGACAAAGATGGCGGCGGCCGAACCATGCATGCTATAACGTTGTCGGGATATTGTCCAGTTTGTGAAGACGCCATACATGGACAAATTTACGATTTCGGTACGTTTGACCGTTATTTATGAAACACTAGAATCTCACGAGCACGGTGGTATATGTGAAAGGGTTCTGTCTTATGTATTTCGGAAGATATTTGGAGTCAAACTTTCTCGGATTTCGGCAGTCGACACTTTGTGTTAACGGCATGCGCGGGGGCATGGCGGTAATGGCGACAGTAACAAGACAGATTTTAAAAGAGAGCCATATACCGCCATGTTTGTAGGGCTACCCATACATGCCATATCTGGCCATCACTTGACACCCTGTGCACAAATTATGAGTAGCCTAGGCCCTATGAGATTGAGACTGTTATGAAAATTAAAGTGTTTTCTCAATAAATACTTCAGTTGTTTCCCTGCTAAATTTGACTTTTTAGGACATATTATCACTTCCTGTTGGCTGGTAGGTCACTGAAGGGGAAATAAGGGAATCTTTCCAAATGGAGGCCTAGTCCAGACTCGGACCTGAGTGTTCTGAAACATCAAAAACTAAATCAGGCTAGATGTAGCAGACAGCTAGACATGTGAATATTAACAAATAACAAAGCCATGGTCACAGGTCTAAACTAAGGCCAACTTTACTCACTCTTCTATGGGGCCTTCCAAAATTTTTGATGTTGTAAATTTCGCGAAAAATTGATCCAAACAACCGGTAAATTGAAAAAAGAACAAAATATTCTGATAAACTTACCACTCACAAATTAAATGTGTCTGCCGAGTTGTGCTTAATCACTGACTGTTTCTTGTAATGATATGTGCCCCACGCCAAAAGCCCATGCTGCGTGGGGCACATACCACTACACGAAACAGTTGTTAATTCAGCCTGACTTGTTTTTTTTTTTCGATAGTGACGTCACAAAGTGACATTCTGATATTTCTTGACTCATCTGAACAGCTGTTAATGATGCCTTCGTGAATAAAGATGAGAAAAGTGGCATCAGACCAGGCTGCAATATATTCTTTCCGGATTTATAGGCATGTTTAGCAGACAGCAGGACTGGTAGTAGCTCTGTTGATCGCGTTGCGCGATGGGTCAATTCTGTAGGATATCTCGTACTCGGGTGGCTTGGGTGGCTTGTGCGTAATGCGCTCGCCTCTCACCAAAGTGACCACGGTTCGAATCCTGGCCGCGGATCGCATGTGAGTAGAGTTGTGCGTTGGTTCTCTCCTGTGCCACGAGGGTTTTTCTCCGGGCCCTCCGGTTTTCCTCCCTCCGGAAAAATCAAACACTTTCGATCTCAGGCTGTGCTCCGTGGTCATATATGGGTCGATGTGGCCGGCAGCCATAGGTGCCTTTACGTACCAGCGCCCCGACCACGTTGTAGCCGCGTCCTTCGCAATTCAGCATACCAGCTGCGAGTAAGGATGATTAGCCTCCCAAATTATTATTATTATTATTATTTCCTTATAAGAAAAAAATCCTCCAGAATTGTGAAATCGAAAGAAAAGGCCTTCGACTGGTGGCAGCAGGATCGACCAATAGCGCACATCGACATGACCGACTGAACGCACCCAACAGCTCCATGGTCATGATGGTAGGGGACTGAATCAGTCCCACTGTCTAGTCCAACCGATGACCTTTTTACACTCAGATACCATGGTTACCATGGTTACACTGCCCGAAGTTATGGATGACATCCAAATTTAGGCCTATGGATGAATTCCTTTATTTGAACTGATACAGTGCAGCAATATCAGGGCTAAATGCTGGTGGGGCTGACATGTGTCAGCTTGACTCAAATGCTCCGTAAAGTGTCATTCTAAAAATTATTTGGAGCAGTTGACACAGTTGATTGATGCAGTACTTTAAAGGGGTGTTGGACTGGTCGTTTCAGGTGCCTGTTTATTTTCTTGTATTGCATACATGTATTTACTACACACTTACACAGTATTGAGAGTCCCAAATTTTCGGACTAGACCTGGGTCCTCTTGTACCCATGTAAACTTGAAATCAGGTCAACCTGAGTACCGTACAGGTTTTTGATTTATGACAGAATTTCTCTCTTTTTGTCAACAACTTGCAATAACCACAGAAAAACTACATTGGGTTTTGTAAGCATCTTATACATGTAGTTGTCTATTCAATCAGAATTTGCTACACATTTGTTAAACATTTGGGGGTAATTGTTAGTTATGCCATAGTTCATATTTAAGTGCACCTAAAGTTTTAGTTACTTGAGAAGTCTTTTTCTTTTTTCTTTTTCATAAATTAGAGACTACTTTGGAGGTGCTGTCTGCAAAAGCGAGAATCGTATCGATGGGAAGACTGTGATTATAACAGGGGCCAACTCGGGCATTGGTAAAGAAACTGCCAAAGATCTAGCCAGGAGAGGTTTGTATAAAATGTCTTCCCTCCTGTCCTGACAAAAGATTGGAGGAGGTTCTTAGCAGATGCCAATTTCTGTGCGCTGAGTTTAACCGAAAATATTGTTAAAGCCAGGACAGGTCATTTGTAGTTACCCAGAAGAGTACCTACTGACTTGACAACAGAAACCTTGCTCGAAGTGAACACAGGACTGGTATCAAATACCCTTTGATATTATTCTGCCTGATGGTCTCATTTGCAAGAAAACTTGCACTGAAGGTGTTTTCACTTTGTGCATAACAGTTACAAGACCCAAAAGATTGTGCACATCTGTTTTCTCAAAATGTATATAGTAGGCCTATTCACTGAGCTGAAATTTTGACAGGTAAGTTGTTGGGCACCTTACTAGTCCGAAAATTTGGGACTCTCAATACTGTGTTTGAGAGTCCCAAAAATTAAGGTATTGAAAACATGCAAAACAAGAAAATAGACTGGCACCAGAAACAACCAGTCCAACACCTCTTCAGTACTGCATCAATCAACCATGAATCAACCATGCAAAAAGAATTTAAGAAACATGTGGCATGAACCGGGAACTAGTTTAAATTTACTACACATTTCTCCATAGTCAAGCCACCAGACTATTGACACTGAATGAAGATGTCAGTCTTTTCAAATGGTTGGACCATGGTTGGACATGTACCAGTCTAGTATTTAGCCCCATTTTGAAATCACTTGACTTCCCTCTCATGTGCAAAATATTGAAGAAAAGTCTCTTGAATTGAGTCTGCAAACGTGGTTGGTGAATTACTGAGGACCTTTTCTTTTGACCAGTGGAATTTTTGGAGAAATTTGCTGGCTAAACTGTGAGTAAAGTAGGCCTGATTTAGTTTTGCACATTTCAGAGCACTCCAGAGCCCTGTCTGGCACCTTACTGAAGATTTTGATCAATTTTGTTGCTCCAAATTAAAGGGAAAAAAATGCACAAAAAGCAAGTGATCCTACATACATGTACATCACCTTTAAGCAGCTTTATGTGCCAAGCAAAACTGTGGTCCAATGATTACGGTGTTCGACTCATGTGCTGTGGTACATTGGTTTGAACCCTGACGGGGAACATGGTGCTTGTGATCTTGGGCAGGACACTTTACTACAATAGTCCTAAGACATAATGACGTCACGCTTTGTTTACATATGCGCGCGTTCCTATGGGAGCCAGGTGGGGACCAGATTTACCAAGTTCCCATAGGAAAGTGCACAAACAAAGCGTGACATCATTATGTCTTAAGCCCTTTTCACACTAGAGCCTTTTAACCCCTTGTTGAACTCAACCCCGGGCGAACCCAGTGCCACCCCGGGTTGAGTTTTTTATTTTTCAACCCTGCGTTCAACCCCGCATCATTTCACACTTGTTTCATGCAAATCAAGCTTATCGTGCTCAGTTACTACTGTTTTGAACCCTGGCAAGAATTTCGACCCAGGTTGAAAATCTCAACCCTGGTCTAGAGCAGGGTTGAGTTCAATCCGGGGCGAAATCAATCTCGGGGTTGACGCAGGGTTGACGCAGGGTTGAAATTCTTCAAGTGTGAAAAGATGCATGTTTTCAACCCTGCATCAACCCTGCGTCAACCCCGAGATTTGTCTAGTGTGAAAAGGGCTTCCGCTCTATTGCCTCTCTACACCCAGGAGTATAAATGGGTACCTGTCAAGGTAGAGGCCAAATTGCGCTGATCTTGAGCTGCTGCAGAAAAAAATGGTCTCATTCCTGATGATGAACATTAAAACTCGGCTAAGAACCAGTCACACATAGTGGGCATCACATTACATTTTGGCAGAGGGTAACATGGTTTTGCTTAGCAAAATATTTCTGTGGTTTGCCAATGTTTGTGCTTATTAAGCAGCTCCTTGGATTCTTCTTGAAGATAATTATTTTAAGGGATTCTTAGATTTAAATCTGCTTCTTGGATCACACAGCTTTCTGGGAGATGCTTCTGGTACATGTAGACATAGTAGAAGAGACCAATCTAAAGGAATGACAAACTAAATGTAATGTCACTAATTATATTATGAAATTTTGCATTGGGGAGTTAGATGCAATTTCAAGAAAGAATGTTGCATCCTGACGCCACCATTTTTCATCATATATTATCTCAATGAAAGTCAGTCATTGCAAAACTGTTGAAAAGACATGAATCTGGGACTGAGAAACATTTCCAATTTTGTTACGGAATACTTTGAAAAAAAATCTTGACTCTCCATAGACTTTGTACACAACCGCTGAAGTGGCGTCTGGATACTACATTCTTTCCCAATTTCAACTTTGGTTTTGCCCTTCACTGTCATACCTTCTGAAACACTGTATACTCAGTGTTGTCTGAGAGCTTTTGAAAAAAATTCAATAGCTGACTCTGAAGGTTGAACTAGTATATGTAAGTAGGAAGTTATGGGTTTGAGTCTAACCCAAGTAAGCTTGTGTTTTTTTTTCTTCTCACAAGCCCCAGGCAACACCTTGTACATAGTGTGAATAATATGTGAACATGGTGAAGGGCAAAACCCAATATTGAAATGACATGTAATATGTTAAATGATATTTGAATGATAACCGTAAATTGTTTGATGATGTCATGTTTTCAGGGGGCCACATCATTCTAGCCTGTCGCAACGAGGCCAAAGCAGAGAAAGCAAAGAAGGAGATTATCGAAGAGACGGGCAACAAAGATGTAGTAGTCAGGAAACTAGACCTGGCATCGCTCCAGTCAATTAGGCAGTTCGTTCAACAGATCAATAAAGGTAACGTTAACCAATACTTGTTTTTTTGCCCTTCACCGACGTATAAACGCTGTATACTCAGTGTGTTACCTCCCGAGTGAAAGTTGGAAAAATCACTGGGGTGGGACTGGAACCCACGACCTCCTGCTTTCTAGTGCGGATGTCTTACCATTAGACCGCCAAGCTTGTGGGATCGGTTGGCTGGTTCGAATCTGATATAGCAGGGGGTACCGCAATGAAACTATTCATAAGATTGAATTTGCATTGGGCTGATGTAAACCAATATTAGGTTTTTGCCCTTCATCGACGCATAAACACTGCATAGTCAGTCTGTTACCTCTCTAGTGAAAGTTAGAAAAAAATCCTCGGGTGTGACTCGAACTGACGACCTTCTGTTAACTAGTGCAGTCAAAGCCAGTCATCTTACATGTACTACTCGACCACCGAGCTTGCCGGGGTCGGCTGGCTGGTTCAAATCTGATTTAGCAGCGGGTACCGCAGTGAAACTGTTCATAAGATTGAAATTACTTTGGGCGTGTTATGGCTTGAATATCCTTTAAATATTGGGGGATTTTGGAGGATTTAGAAAGTTCTGTTTTCAGGAGTAAGTATGGAAGTACACATTACTCCAAAGATCATCAGCAGTTATTGCTTTTGATAGTGCCAAGATCTGGATAATATAAACATTTACATAATGGCTTACATTTGAAAGGAACTGTTGAAAAACCCTGTTTGTTTACAACTGCCTCTGCAAGTATTTATTTTCTTGCAGATACAAATTTCAAGCAGAAAATTAAACAGCGTGAGTCTGGTGCAGCATAATAATGTTTGCCACTGAGAAACTGACAATTCGATGTGTGAAATCATTAATATGAGCACCACTGTACTCACTACAGCGTTTTTGAAAAGAAACTGGAATTAAGAATACCACTTCAATTAAGAATACCCCTGTGAACAGAATTAAGAATACCCCTTTCACAGTTCAATTTTCAAGGACCAAACTTTTGTACCTAGAAATTCTTTCTCAAAATATATTGCTGAAGTGTGACATCACCTCCTCCCCAGGTTCATACATTTAACACACATGATTACAGGCAGCAATTTTTATGTCCTATTTTTATCGAACATTTTCACAATTTGGTAAACTGTTTTAGCAGATTGTACATCACACCACTAAAACCGACAGTTACCCTAGTTTTGCTTCCTGAAATTCAAGAGAATAAGAAACATTGGGTTCACAACTGCCATAGAGAAGGACTGTGTTCACGGGCATCCACTGCAGTGCTTGTGATAATGTATTTAGTCGGTCACTATGGTGGCACCGAGTTGATCTCTGAGTGGCGTCATGACTTCGGCAGCGTATGTATTAACCCCAAAAATATTTTCCAGTGACCCTATGGGTTATCTGACTGACTTCCCTGTTGTTGCTTTTTCAGAGGAACCTCGTGTGGATGTTCTGATCAACAATGCTGGCATCATGCGATGTCCGTTCTGGAAGACAGAGGATGGCTTTGAGATGCAGTTTGGGGTCAACCATCTTGGTAAGGATTCTCGTGTGGTCTAGCGGTGGAGCATAGGATTCGTGATCGTGAGATTTTGGGTTCGAGCCCCGCCGTGGCCATGCGTGTTGTGCCCTTGAGTAAGGCGCTTTACCTCAATTACTCCTCTCAACCCAGGTGTTAAATGGGTACCGGCATTATTCAATGCTGGGAAGGTAACAGACTCGCTGTGGAGGAGGTGTGGCGATCCCCCCACAGCAGCATATGAGTCTGGCCCAATCGCTAATGAAAGAGAGATGGGCACTCCGTTCCTGTAAACACAGATTCGTCCCCCTTCACCTTTACCTTACCTTGTAATCACACTTGCCTGCAGTCTGCTTCTTGTTCTTGAATGCGATCCGGTCTTGATTGCTTAGCACGTACAGCTCTCTGTCCTAAGCGACATGTTGGATTCCCAGCCCCCTTCAAGGTGTTGATCGGGGCAATCAACAACCAGGTTGTCAGCAATTTGTGACTCTTTGCATTCACATCTATTCATGTCGGATAGGTCCCATACAAACATGCATGCATTGAACATCCAACACAAGTTCGGAGGCGGCTGCAAGTGTTTCATGCGAGCGGCTGGGCTTAATCATACAGTTGATGGGATCACTTTCTTCAGTTCCAAGACATGGAATGTTTTGAACCACCACTATGTATATAGTGCAAGAAATTAAAAGAAATTTGAGTTAAACAAAAATTCAATTAGTGTTTGTGTACTCTGATACCTCTCATTTATACTAATACTCTCCTTCAGCTGGAATAGAAAAAAAAAACTTGAGCGAAATTGGTTTGGGTCCAAAAAGTGCTGGTCCTTATTCGTGTACACAAGTCAATTTAATAAAACAATGGTTTAAACCCTTCTCTACTACAATGTATTACATTGTGTTTATTTGCTGATGAATCCATAAAGCCATAGAGCGCATGAGTGGTTTTGGATGCAATAGGGAGTAATAGGCAGGGAGTTTGGGGCGGTACAGTTAATCTCTTGAAGTACATTTATAATGTGATCTGTGAAAAAGGATTTCCTGGTAAGATCTTGGCCTTACCCCTAGACCTTTAACCCACATCTTGCTAAATCCAACAAAACTTGATTTGCATTATTTGTTGGATGTTGTTGATCCGCACAGAAAAGTACAGGGTGAGTCAAAACAAAGGAAACTCAAATGTCAGGACCATTTTTTAATGAAGTTCTGCATGTAGCACTTTCAATATCTATAAGCCCAATAAATAAGCTTTCTTTTAGTACAAGAATCATTCAAATTACGCATATACTTTTCAAGTTACAGAATTTTGAACTCAAACACTGTTTTAAAGTTCTGTCCACGGATCACCAAAAAGGTAAGTGTTCTTAATACAGCAAAAGGAAAACAAATCACATAGGGATGTATGTGAATTGTTTTCGTTTTGCTGTAAGTACACTTACCTTTTTTTGTGATCCATGGACAGAACTTTAAAATGGTGTTTGTGTTTTAAAATTCTTTAACTTGAATTTTAATGTGATTTTAAGTGATTTTAATGGTTCTTGTACTAAAAGAAAGCTTATTAATTGGGCTTTCATATATAGATATCGAAAGTGCTACATGCAGAACTTCATTAAAAAAATGGTCCAGACATTTGGGTTTCCCTTTTTTTTTTACTCATCCTGTAATATGCGGTTGCACCACCCATTGAATTCTGTCAGATCAGCATTCATCATATTTTGTTGTTGGATTTAGCAATTTTGCAGCCTTTACACCCTGCTTAGATTAATTCAAACCCACACCAATGATTTTGAACTATTGTTTCCTACCCTGGCCTTCTCCTCACCAGGTCATTTCTACCTGACCAATCTTCTTCTTGACAAGATGAAATCCTCCTCACCCAGTCGCATCATAACCGTCGCCTCCCTGGCCCATACCACGGGAGATATGGACTTTGACAATCTCAACAGCGAGTCGGGGTACAAGACTGCTGATGCCTACTCGGACAGCAAGCTTGCCAATGTTCTCTTCACACATGAGCTCAGCAAGAGGTTAAAAGGTTGGTTCCCGTCTTTGTTTTTGGTATCAGAATGGAAATAACACTAAAGTATCACCACAATTTAAAAAACATGAGTAAAAAAAATGTGAAACCCAAATGTCGGAACTATTGTTTTAGTGAAGTTCTGCATGTAGCATTTTCACAATATAGGATATGAAAACCCAATTCATAAGCTTTCTTTTAGTACAAGAATCATTCAAATCACTCATGCACTTTTCAAGTTACGGAAGTTTAAACACAACCACTTTTTTAAAGTTCTGTCCACGGATCACAAAAAAGATGTGCGTTCTTTCAGCAAAACGAAAACAATTCATGCACATCCCTATGTGATTTGTTTTCGTTTTGCTGAAAAAAAACACTTACCTTCTTGTGATCCATGGACAGGACTTTAAAACCGTGGTTGTGTTTATACCTCCGTAACTTGAAAAGTACATAAGTGATTTGAATGATTCTTTTACTAAAAGAAAGCCATGAATCTGGTTTTCATACCCTAGATTTTGAAAGGGCTACGTGCTGAACTTCACTAAAACAATGGTCCCGACATTTGGATTTCACTTTTTTTGACTCACCCTGTATAACCCGTTAGCACCTGTACTACATGGTGAGTAAAAATAATTTCCCTTTGGATATATCCTTGTGTCCCACAAAAATGGAAAAAGGTTACCATTTTTTTCTCAAAATGAAGAATGTATTTGAAGTTCTATTTAACGGTTCTTATTGATTACATGTTCAAACAGTACATGGGGCTATTGACCACTTTCTGGAGCCCCAGTAGAAGGGACACACTCATGCATTTACTGGTTCAGTCTCTGGGTGGCATGGGTGGCTTGTGCGTAAAAGCGCTCGCCTCTCACCAAGGTGACCACGGTTCGAATCCTGGCCGCAGATCACATGTGAGTAGAGTGGTCCGGTTTTCCTCCCTCCGGAAAAATCAAACACTTTCGATCTCAGGCTGTGCTCCGTGGTCATATATGGGTCGATGTGGCCGGCAGCCATAGGCGCCTTTACGTGCCAGCGGCCCGACCATGTTGTAGCCGTGTCCTTCGCAATTCAGCATACCAGTAAGCTGCGAGTAAGGATGATTAGCCTCCCAAATTATTATTATTATTAAACACATATGGTGCAAAGTACGCAAGATTAATTTTATTCTGAATGGGCACAAACCCATAGCGTCTTTGCGTGAACGTCAGGTGTGTTCAAGTTCAGCAGTGAGTTCAAATGTTCCTCCCAGCAGTCTCCCCCTTATCTTCATTTGTAACCATTTAGGGGTATAAGATTTGAGGCTTTGCATGGTGGAGTATCAGTATCGTTTCGGTTTGCGGTAACACCATGTGGTAATAACTACTGTCGCTCAGTTGATATTTAGTTCTGATAAGAACTTGTCCTGCTTATTATCAACTTTGGCTAAGTACTTTTTGTTCTGATAAGAACAGTCCTGCTTTCAGTTCTAAAAGAAGTTGTCTTGAGGGGGTACTTATCACGAGTCCATAACTTCATTTTTTTTCCCTGAAGGTACTGGCGTAACCGCAAACTCTCTCCATCCTGGTGTTGTCAAGACCCAGATTGGTCGGCACACCGGCATGCATCGATCTGGCTTCTCTTCATTCATTCTGAGTCCCATCTTCTGGATGTTTGTCAAGACGCCGAAGCAGGGCGCTCAGACAAACATCTACTGTGCAGTGGCCAGTGAGGTGGAGGGAGTGACGGGTAAATATTTCAGGTACGTGCATGTGAAGCTTGCCTTGCTCCAAGAATAAGTTTTGGGACAAATTTTCTGGGGACATCACTAACTAAATATATTTAAGAGCAAACTAGAATATTCCCAAGCAGGGGGAGATTTGTCAGGATTTGTCAGCCTTTTTTTTTGGGGGGGGGGGATTTTTAAAGTCTTTACGCGACGGTTGTAAACATATGCCCTGCATGCGGTGATAAAACATTGCTAATTAGATATGCAACGCAGTGATTCCCCCGCGTACGCAAATACATCGTTATCAAATGGGAAGCTGCCGTTTTGTTTGAAGATATTAATATTTACACCAACTGTCTAATTTACATAAAACGGCCACGCCCCCATTGCTGCAAGATTCCCAAGACGTTAGTGCGAGAAAGTAAAAAAGCAATTGTGCAAGGGCGCTTTACAACAATGCAACCATCGCTATCGATCACTGACGTCTTGGGCCAAGACTTACAGACAATGGGCACAGAATTCCAAAGTTTGTACTTTTTTTGAATCCCAGTTCAGTAATTGTTTCAGTCAGTTTCCCTTACTTGGTGTCCAACTCTGGTTTACTTGATAGAATGAAACGATTAGAAATGAAATGATTAGAAAAGTCTTCTAGTCTTGTGGAACAAAATGTTATGCCCCTACTCTAGCAATGGCCCCAACTATAGTTGGAACTGTCCCTAGCAGTCGCAAGTATAACCTGGGCCCAGTTTAGTTTGGGCATAACAAAAGCATCAATAATTAAAATGACAATTTTATTTCATTTCATAGTGACTGTGCTGAAGTAGACTGTCATGCTAGAGGTCGTGATGATGCAGTTTCAGAGAGACTATGGCTGGAAAGTGCCAGGCTAGTGGGACTAGACCAAGATGGTGTACTACAAGAGAGTCAGTCACCAGAGGCAACTGACCAAACAGGAATAGAAAAGAGTCAACAGAGTCAGTCATGATGATTGTGAGGAGTCTATGCTCTTCAGAACTTTTGATTAATCCAAACCCTGCCAGACGCAACTAAGTGCATCAGATGTAAGTCTGTGGGACCTTGCTGCGTCGAGCCATCAATAACCAGTGCGTCAACTGCCAACTCTGAGACAATGGGAGCTAGATCTATTGATCAAGGCCATAGTTTTATCAAGTCACTTTTGACCTGATGGACCACTTTGGACCTTGCTACACTGAGCAGGCTTGTCAGTTTGACAAGTGATGTGTGTTGCTGTGTTTAGCAGGATTTCTAGCCACAAAAAAACCCTTGGGGTTAGGGTTAAAGGTCATTGTTATATTGTGTCTTTGATACTGTAATTTCATTGGTCTAGAATGGCCACATGCCTAGTCAATAAAAAACACTTCATATACACTGCGTTACAAATAAATTACCTCATATACATGTAAACTGTACTGCATTTACCTCTGCATTATGAGCTTGTGTAGGGCTGGCCCGCATGCCTCGTGACTGAGAACTGTAACCGCTGTCTCATGTCCGGCAGGAAAGCGTGCAGTTATCAAAGGTTACACTGCAGTGATTTAATTTATTTCTTGCAGTGTAAGTTACAAAATGTTATCGTTTTGATTTTTGGCACGATATAACAAAAAAATTGTTGACTGCTGTGATGTGGGATATGGTGTTTTTACCCCCCCCCCCCCGACCGCATAGCACCGTCTGCTTTGCCTCTGGTGCTTTGCCTCAGGTGTTAAAAATGTCATATCCCACATCACAGCGGTCAACAATTGTTGAATATGTCTCCATCAACCAAAGATAGGATGTTAACTTAGTTGCTTCTGGCATGAACCAAAATAGTGAAAATGGCGGCAAATCAAACCTTATGTAAGATTTCCCATCATCCTTATGCTAACTTCTGTTTTATGAGGCAAACAGGCATTGAGTCCAGCCACTGATCTCTATATAAAGACTGGATAGCGTGCAGAAAACTGAGGAAGAAAGCTATTTGAAGCCAAATAGGGGAGACTGGTTGGCGTTCTATAAAGGACAAGTTGCCGTCTTAGGCAGTTGTGATTTGAATGCCACAGTTCACTTTTTGCAACGTTTGGAAATATAATATTTACAACATCATGTACATGAACCGAATGCGTGTCAGGTCTTCATACAGCGAGCACTGCATGTCAGTGGCCAGTTGTGGAAGACCGGGGCGACATGGTCAAAAAGCGAAATATGTAAATGTACGGTGTTTTGGCGTACGCTATCAAGTCTTTATAAAGAGATCAGTGCGTCCAGCAGGTACGTAACTCCATTTTATCCTCACTGCCGTCTACTGAAGCTTTGGACACTTGCTCTACCTGCATGTGACTGAAGGCTGTAAACAATTAAAAACAAAGAAGCAAATAATGAAGCAGGTCTAGTGATCAACATTTGTCAAATGAAACACTGCAGCTCTTTGCTATGAAGATACACTCTGGGAAAAAAAAGGAAGCCTTCACACCAGAAAACCCTTCTTTAACATTTACTTTGTTCCAATTTTCTTATTTGTATTTTAAATAGAAAACAAATTAATGACAGCGTTTTTTATGAAGTTCGAAAACAATGTAGGAAAATGTGTTAAGAGATATTCTTTTATCAGATTATAATAAGCCAAGAAATGTAAGATTCTTAAACGAGGCTTTGTGTACATCACAGTCTGAGATGGGTGATTGATATGTACCAAGTTACTTTTTTTCACATTTAATCATCGCAATCATGATGTCTTCTGCTACCAGAACCGCATGCTCTAGCCTAAGGAGCAAAAACAACACAGGCTACCAAGTAGACCTTATCTGCAAACGGAATCTCATATGTGCTGGGAGATTCATCTATCTCAACTTAAATGAAGATCCCTCTGACTTTTTCCCCGCAGTGTCTTCTGTAAAGCTTCATGAGCTTGTTGATCTTATCTAACGAAGCGTAACAAGCAGATGGTGTTTCAAAGAGCGCATCTCTGCGGCTTGTTGTTTGCCATGGTATCTCAGCATGTCCTCCACCATTACAATCTGTGGCAGGGGGTTTGGCGACATTTAATCGCCGCACCTACTATAGTTGCCAGTTGACACACCTTTGGAACGTGTACTGATTGCAGCATACCTCTTCTGTATCTTTCAGGCTGGATTCTGGAACAATCTCTTTGTTGAATACCCCAGTTCCCCTGGGAAATTATGGCTTTGGCCGATCTGATTTTCTTAGCCACTGTCTTTTCAATGTTGGCTTTTTGCGATGATTTTGAGAGTTTGTACTTTCCCTCGAATCATTGACGAATAGGGTGAGAGTGGACCTAACATTTGGATCACACGAGGACAGTGCGCCAATTAATGGTGTTTCTTTTGAGTGAGTGAAATGTTTGGAAAAACCTCTTTGAATAGACTGTGATTATTATTATTATCTTATTATGTGTCATGTTCTTCCTTTTGCTCTTGATATGCTCCTCTTGGAAACTTACATATATCCTACAAGAATAATTTGCTGTAAGCCCACAAGCATATAGCCAATAAGTAGTACTCCAAGGTTGTCTCCACAAATCTGAAACAATTTGGGCTTAATGAAACTTTGAGACTGCCATTACGAATCCGATCGGTATGCATCTTTTGCAAGTCATTCGAAAAACCTTGAGAATGGAATCAATACCATATGTGATGAAATAGTCTAACATGTTGCTGCAATGAAACTGCACATGAAACTGTACTCCACTGTTGTGCTTCTACTTTATTTGGTGACACTACTTTATTATTCTGAAAGCCCCAAAAGGGCATCAAAACAGTCCAAAAAGAGGCTTCGATGCTCATAAACTTCAATAAAGTTCACGTCGCTACAAAAAATGAACTCAAAACTAAATGTCAGTTCGTTCAGACTTCTTCATCAGAAGAATAAGCTTTGTCACAGGTCTCTTAGCGATGGTGCCACAGGCGAACTTGACGTCAACAACTCTGACAAGGTAAGTATTCATGACCTCAGCCATCTTCCAGGAACCGCGTCTTTTTTCTTCGCTGATGACGAGAACAATGTCTCCCTCCTTGTACGCAGTCTGTCGATTGTTGCCCTTTCTGGCATGGTGAGAGCTTGTGGATGCATTCCATCCAGCGTTTCCAGAAACCATCTACCATTGTGTTACAAAGCCCTCTGCGTTTTTGCGAGTTTCCCTTGTAATCCTTGCATGGGACTTCAGGGCTTGGCAAATCTCCTCTTCCAATCAAGAAGTGATTTGGCGTCAGGGGTGGATGGTCTAGTGGTGAAGATGACTTGGCGGTTAGAGGTCGACTGTTGATAAGAGCGGATATCTGACAGAAAACAGTCTCCCACTCGACAAATGTCAGACGATCTGCCTTCACCAGGTGTCTCATCCCTTTCTTGACCTCTTGCACCATGCGTTCAACAGCTCCCTTGTGATGGGGTCCTCCTGGAGGGCCGAATTTCCACTGAGCGTTGTAGCGCCGACAATGTTCTCTCAGTTGAGTCTGGTCCAACTTCAAGTTCAACTCATTAATGGTGCTGTCAGCTCCTCTGAAGCAGGTAGCATTGTCACTGACCAACAAAGATGGTGCTCCCCTGATTCGTTCCAAGGCCTGTAGAAACGCTGGGGTGACAGGTCTTGTATGCATGTTCGATGCAGAGCTCTGGTTACTGCGCATGTAAAGACGGCGCAGTAGCCTTTGGTAGTAGTGTTGTGATTCATCTTTAGCCTGGACCAACTGGAGAACTTAGTAGGGTCGGCAATTGGAGTAGGGTTCACGGTAGCGTTGACTTTGAGTGCCAGTATTTTGGCATTCCGAACATGGAACTTTTTACGCTCCTCATCTTTCAGGTCTACTGGGACGTTTGCTGGTGTCTTGGGCCAGGACTCAGGGGGTAGCTTCAAGGATTCAGGTCCATCAATGACTCGCCTCATGTCAGCAGCAGTTCCTCCTCTGGAAACCAGGTCGATGACGTTCTGGTCAGATGGAACGTGTGCGACGTCATTGATGGGGTCAAACTCTGTTATAATCTCATGATATGCAACATAGGAGCGGAAAGATTTGGACTGTGTTCTTAGCCAGCTTATGGCAGTCATGCTGTCCGTCCAGATCTTCGAGAAGCCTATGTCGAAACGTAGGACATTCTTTACAGTGAGCATCAGTCTTGTCAGTAAGAGAATAGCCTGAAGTTCCTTACAGGGAATGCTGGACTGCTTAAGCGGTGTAACTCTGGCTCGAGCACGCACAAATGTCAGATGTGCCTCAGTTTCTTCCGGGCGAGACCACCTCAGCCAAACACCGATGCCCATAGCGTCTTCGGAAGCATCACTTGCGCCATGTAGGGAAACTTCATATAAGGGTCTCATACCCTTGTACGGCTCTGGAATCAGGCACCTTGGAATTTTAATGTTGGCTACCTCCTCAAGGTCTCTGTTGATCTCACTCAGCATGGTACATAAGTTGCCCCATGGGTTGAGGGGGGGGGGGTGTCCCAATCAAGGTTCAACTGCCATAGCTTCTGCAGAAGAATCTTCGGTCGAACAAGGAGTCCCAACAGCATGCCGAAGACATCATAGTACGAAGCAGTTTGTCCAAGGATGTTACGTTTGGTTGGGATGTCCTTGGCTGACTTCACTTCTTTGACTTTCAAGGTGTCCTTCTCAAGGTCCCACTTAGTGCCTATAGCTGTGGCAACTTTGGTATCTTCTGTCTTGTCACACACTTCTTCTACATTTGATTGCCATTTCCTTATGGCAAAGTTGCCCCTCTTGAGGGTCTCAGTGAGCTTTGACTTGAGCTGCAGAGCTTCTTCAGTATTGACAACAGATTCGTTCAAATCGTCCATGTAGAACTGGTCAGCAACCACTCTGTTCAGCTGCTCATCACCCGCAGCGTGCTCAGCTACCACATGTCTCAAGGTCACAATGGCAGCAGTTGGAGACGGCTTGTCCCCAAAGGTAACCGTCGTCAGCTCATACACCTGGACAGGTTGACCAGGGCTCTCTCGAAATACAAATCTGTGAAAGCGGGCATCGTCAGGTTTGATCTTGATGGCTTGGAACATCTTGCTGATGTCAGCGATGAGACCCACTTCGCTTTCTCGGAACCGCAAAACAACCTCAAACAGATCAGAGTTTATATTCTCACCCTTCATGAGATAATCGTTCAGCAAGTGGCTCTGATACCTTGCTTTCGCATCGTATACTACTCTGACCGGAGTCGTCTTTGAGTCTTTGGTGACAGCAAAGTGGGGCAGGAACCACATCTTCTTGCCAGTATCTTTGTCTAGTTGCAGCTCCTCTTCTGTGACATGCCGAGAGACACCTCTCTTCAACTGGTCTCTCATTTGTTGGCAGTACGTTTCCCATGCCTCAGGTCTGTTGCTGATTTGATTTTCTAGACTCCTCAACCACGGCAGTCGAATTTCATAGGACCCGTCGGGCAGTTGAGTGACACTCTGCTGCATGGCCTCAGCTGCGTTCTTGTCAATGAGATCGGCAAAACATCTACATCTCTTAGGTTCCAATCCCACCGCCTCTAGGCCGAGGAACTCCTCTAATGGGCCGAGGGCTGACACGTTAACATAGTTGACCAAGGTAGCTGAACTTGTAGATCGTCCTCCCTGGATGAACCAACCCAAAGGGCATCTGACTGCTACAGGTTCATCGCATTTCTCACCACAGATGTAGTCCTCCCAGATCATCAGATGTGTGTTATCAACACCCAGGAGTAAATCGACAGTCTGCGATGGAGCAACATGAATGTGGACCTGACTCAAATGCTCATACTGTCGTAGCTGATCGGGTAGAATGACTGGAGCATCACCACAAGGCTCGTTAATCTCTGTGACTGATAAAGGAGACGACCATCTTTCTTCAACGTCTTCAATGTGGCAATCCAAAAGTCTCAACTTTCTTGTTATTTTGTTCCCGCCGACAAGACTCAGGTCATGATCCTGGTAAAGATCTCGCTTGGATTTTGGGAAGATCCCATTTCTCATCAGGGTAGCTTGGCTGCCACCATCCAGTAGGATACGCACCAGGTGACGAGTGTTTCCTTGACGGAGGTATCCCATGACAGTCGGTAAGGTGCCACGTAATTTAGATGGATCATTGGCAGTGACTGTTGCCACATTCACAGAGCTGCTCGTAGGGCGAAAGGGTTCTGCACGGCTACTCAGGACAGGACAGATGGCTGAAAAGTGTAAATATAGCGCCCTCACTTGAGGTAAAAAAATACAAAACAAAACAAGTCATGATATGAAACCATACTTGCTCACTACTAAGGTTTTGTCCAGGCTACTTTTGAGTTTCCTTGTAATACAGAGGAACTGAATATAAAGTGTACACAACGTATGACGTCCATTCTTTAACCAATGGGGTTTGCTGGTTTAAAGTCATTGCAGTACAAAACAAATTGGGGAAATATGCTCTTTTTTTCCCTGGCAAATTTCTCCTGGAAAATGTCTCCATCTCTGTATGACTCAAGAACCAACACTTTCACTTTCCTCTTTTTCATAAGACCAGATTGCTGTCATACCCGGTTGCTGTAGACAAGCGTGAAGCTTTTCTTTTTAGTGGAATATGCTGAAATGGTTCATTAGCATGACGTCGTATTTGCTTCATTCGTTCAGATTGGTTCAGCTGGGCTTTTTAGACATACTCCACGAACTTGTCAAGTGGAAGGATGAGTGACCCATTTTTAATAAGGCACTGGACCTATTTCTATTCAGAATTTCATTCATCAAAAGGCGTGCTAACTAAGCTACATGCCTCAAATGAATAGCCATCAAGTCTGTTGAAGTGTATCATGGCTATCGAATTGTCTTCTGCAAATGACCAATATTCTTGGACGCTAAGTCTTGAATATTTCTGGTTGTCAAGTTAAATGCTCATTGTGGATATGCCTTTTTTTGTGCTGATCATTAAGGCCGCCAAGTACTATTTGAACTCTTCAAACTCGTCATCTGATTAATCAGTTTGTCATCAAATTGACTCCATCTTGCATATTTCAAAGTCATCAACTGCAGCATCAGCAGCAATTCTCTCATGCTCACCCATCACTTTGTTGATGAGATAGTACTCGCATGTATGTCTTACAGTATCAGCCCTCATGATGAATGGCAAATAAAACAAATTCTGTTCCCTCGTTGTTGAGGAATTAGATTGAAGGTTATGAATATATCTGTGATGCTGAAATAGGCCTTGTAATCCATTAACTGACCTGTAACACCTGAGGCATGTGAAACTCACTTCATCAGAATTTGCAGCTGCATCTTACCTCTGCGACTGTTGTTGGTGGAAGTTTCCTTTACACGGGCGTGGCCTTTGTTTCTAGATGTGTTTGTCTGGTAGCACTACTTCTTCTTTTTGCGTATGATGCAAAACAAAACAGCACTTCTCATCCTAATCAGATCTCAAACTTGCTGCGGAGCAGCCATTCCCTTGTTGACGGGTCCACTTCCTTCAGATCCTGAATGCCATTCGGAGCTCGGTGGAGTGTGCAGTCAGTCTGTTGTGTACTGTCTGGTCCGCTGCTCCACATGCAGTCGCATGCTGGCCGAACTCTGGACAAGTCCCCATTTGTGCATGTTGGTTTTGAGGCGTTCTACTCCACTTCTCGGTCGGTTGAGTTTGGTCCATGCATACCTTGGTATTAAAGTCAGAGCCAGGGATGCTGTTTGATGGATCCACTATGAAACGCTGCAAGTGTGATGGTGTTGAGTGCCACTGAGCTGTCCATGTCTTGGTATAGTCCAGTGTGAGGTGGTCTCTTTTGGGTGAGAGGTCTTAATCAGCTCCATAGCATCCGAGGCGAATGGCTTCCTCGATTTCAAACGCTGTTGGGAGCCAGTTCATCTCTCTGCATTGGTCATGCATATGGTCCCATGGAGAACGTGGTTGGGTTCCTGTGCACGACGTGCAATTGCCAAGGTTGCTGCTTTCCGTCTGATTTCGGATGGTGGGATCCCGGCGGGGGCAGATAACTCTTCGACTTGTAGCACTCTATACATGTATACGAAAGTCTTATCCCAATTTCATGGATTAGTTCTTTTGATGTTGCGTTGAAGCGACACCATGCGTCCTACAATGCTGGAACCGTAAGATGCTTGCAGGCTGTAAGCAAACTTAACGTCTTGAGCTGCCCTGCTTGGTAGCGGTCCCTCATAGCTTGAACAGTCTTCCTTGCATGCTCTTACTAACTTTTGTTGATATACCGTCTAAGTTTGGACTCCATCGGTTGGCACATCTGGAGCTTCACCAGGGATGCCCCTTTTTTGTAGCAGCATCCTGACGGTGTCGCCCTGCTCTGCCGTTAAGTCGCATGTGGTGCGGGTTGACCAGATTACGATTTGAATAGGGTACGAGTTGACTCGGAAACGAGTTGACTCTGGTACGGGTACGAGTTGATAGACGTGTGTGTACTAGTGTTGATCCGTTCCCCTCGGTGTCAAAAGGTCGAATTCAGACCTCTGCGCTAGTGAGCAGGTCATGGGCTCAAATCCCCCCTTAGGCCCTGTAAGCTCATGATTTCAAGCTCTCGCACAGGAGTGTGTTGTACTTGTACATTGTTTTCACGTTGGCTATGATCACAACCCGATTCAATACAAGACAATCTTCTTAACAGTAAATTGTAGACATCGTGAGCAGTTAACAGAGGGCGCTATTGAGAGGTACTGTGTACTCGACTTATCAATGAGAATGTTTTGAGTCTCATTGAAAGTGGCATTCTTTAGAGAAAAATGAAATCTGTTTTTGTTTCATTTATCGTTCGACTTTCGCATAATGCATTCAGAGTGGAGAATATGAGGCCTGCCCGTCAAATTGTTCATTATGAAGCAGTCAGCGGGAACAGTATATGTTCTACTTTTTCAAAGCCTGTTACTAACTCTGTGGGTTTATTATTTTGTCAAAATCCACCGCAGTATTTCGCTAATTAATTCATAGTTAAATGTGTTTGTACTTCGTGAAAACATTTTCTTGTCGACTGCTGCCTTTTCCAACGTGCCTTATTATTGAAATCTTCGATTTTATGACCACATTTTTATTGACTCTATATTTTTTCTCCGGATGTAGGTTTTTGACTCCCTCTAAACAAATTTATTGAGGATTGAATTGATTAGTCCGTTATTGTGGAGAGATTCGCCAGCTGTTTACAGGTATTCAGCAAGTCGGAAATAGGATATGGATATGAGGGGATTTCCATTCCGGTAATTAAGTTAATTGCATTATTATTCAGTTTGGAGATGAAACAATTTGTAACTAAATACAGCAAGTGACCTATCAAACTATAAATTGAATGTGCCTAAGAGAATCCAACTTTTTCATTTTTATTGATAATTTGTACACACACACACACAATAAAATATGTACATGCCTGTTGTAAAAGATCGTTTAAAAAGGTTTTTGCATCATTGGTTTCAAAGTCAAAAAGATTACATTACAATAATTAGGTGTTTTTTTACGTACGATACGTACATTGTAGTACACTTCAAAACCACCACAACGTGAATCATGAGTCATTCCAAACTTCAAGAAACAGATTTACGAAGCACAAAAAGCAAGGAAGACAATGAGAACAATTACCAAGTTTTTTTTTTTTTTTTATATTAAAAACAAGAACAACGGGGGATATGAGGGCACGCCCCCCCCCCCCCCGCTTTGAATTTGGCGAAGACAAATGAGGTTTTATTTGTAAAAAAAAATTGTTGAGTGCTCCGGTCCCCACCCAAGAATAAGAGTGCCCCTCCATCCCCGCCCCCTCCCCTTCACTGTAAGGTGGACCCTTGTTTTGCCACTAGCTGCACAAGCAAGAACAGCGACCAGATTTGCGGAGGCGAATAACCCCGCCCCATCCCTCCTCCCAAAACAAGACACTACAATTAATGCATGTTTGACAATGCAATCGATTGCCACCACCGCCCATCATTCAAGGTTAGCCAACGAGCAAACCAGTCTCCCTCAACATTATTACAAGCCTGTCCCGCCAATATCAATAGCGTATTTGCATTGTGCGTACGTCGTCTAGGCTATGCTTGGCAGACACAGACACAACGTGTTCAATGCACCGTGAACCTGAACTCTGTATGGTCTCTGGTCGGTCAAAGCAGCCGCCAGCCTGCAGACGGTATTGTTCCATTCGTGTATGTGAAGCGAGGCTGTCGCTATTATTGTGCGGTGGGAATGTGTGCAACAAAATCACATGGAAATAATGTGTGACGCGGCTGGGCACTCTAAATGACAGTGATATTCTTGATGACATTATTATAGGCATGGTACATTCGTTTAATCTACTACTCCTTTGACTTCGGACGTGTATATAACCCGAGTACCGAGTTACACTGTCGTCTTCGCGCTGCTTGAACGGGTGCTCTCGATATAAACTTCTTTTCTGTAACTCGCCCGACGTTTTGACAAGAATCACCACACCATGGCTTCCGAGGATGCTTCAGTTACCGTGGAGCTGACCACAGAATCGAGCTGCTCCCCGTCAGCGGCAGCAGGCGGCGACCATGAAGGGGGCTCGCCCCGTGTCCGCGAAGCCCATGTTTTCATCTCCAACAGACAGATGTCCACTACCAAAGATGTCATTATCAGTGTGCGGGAGAAACACGGGTCCTTCCGTTCTGCTGTGCCCTGCATGCCCATGTCACTCGCACTCGTCTGTTGCCTACTCAATATCTTTACGCCAGGAATCGGTACGTATACACGAATACTTAAACATGGCCCGCTCATTAATTCGATAATAATCACACAAATTATTTATTGATAAAAGGGTATATAGCAAACCACCATATGGTCTCTGAAAATTAGTGAAATAACTGAATTCACAATCTTTAGGGATGTGTCCACATTGTTTAATGCTAAAAGGAATGACTTTAAATTATATTTTATTAAATACCTTCCAGAAGTGAATTTGTTATTTTTCACATGCACGTCTTCCGTTCTTGCTTTGCCCGAGGTCGATCCCTTTTGTCTTTATTTATTATGGGGTACTTTTTGGGTCTTCATGTGATAGTGAGCACTAGAAACACACGGAGAATATACCTTTAACTTGGGGAGTCAAAGTCCGCGACGCGATGACATGTGGATGTGCAGAGTGAAAACGTCGACAACCTTAGATCATACAAAATAATAAGGGCATCAGAATACATGATTAATGCCATTCACGATCATTCTGAATGTCAGTCATGGAGCATACACGCTCCATGTCTCAAACCATGAAAGACAAATGAGAACATTAATGTTATCCTCGTCGTTGCAAAAATGTTGACGTCGAATTTGAACCATTTTAGGATGCATGATTTTGTTTGGAATAAGACTGGGAACAGCTCGCAATTATTGTTCCAACTGACACACCATTAAAGCTGTGGCTTTCATCATATGCTTAATCTTCGAGGAAGACCTTGCGAAGGGAATTAAGACGTGACTGACTTACTAGTGAGCCTACACGTGATCGGGAAGAATGCACGTGTCTGCACTCGTCAGAATCTCTCGCGGTGTTTTATCAAAAATGTAAAGGGGAATTGTTGCCGAAATCATGTCCGGTAACATAATCCAGAATCTAAATGAGCTTAGTCTTCTGAGGGACATTATTGTACGTCGGTGCTCTATGATCAAGGTTTATCAATACTAATAGATTGTTTGTCTTGGATATGATTTTTGGAAGTAGGAATGTGTTAAATTGGATCATTTGGTTGCCTGTTGGTAACAGATCACATCATCTGATCCTTATTAGTATATAAATCACGCTGATGGATCTAACCGTGTTTTAGAGACATATATAGTAAGGGTTCATTTCAATTTTGGAAAATGATGAGTTTAGTAAAAAAAAATTAAATCTGTGGATGTATGTCTGGTTGTATTTGTAGCTTTATCAAAACGCAAATAGGCCCTACTAAATTTATTTCAGTTCTTGTATCATTTCAAAGTAAGTTTTTGCGTATAACAAAGAGTGGCACGACGTCGCTGGGAAAGAGTCGTGGTCGGGATGGTATGTTTTAGCTTCAAATTTAAAAGCAGTGGTACCGTACGTGACGTGTTTCAAAGTTTTTAGGTGTGATTGTCTGCCTGATGCGGATTTTTTTTTTTTTTAATTTCACACCTATTCGGAATTTTCATGCTTAGGTTGAAACATTGTTGACCTTTACTTAAAGAAGTGACTGAATTTGTCAATGTCTTTATCTTGTCATTGACAATATCCCGCAATGAACACTCCACACAAATATAGATATCAGTGAGCCATTTCAACACTTGCAAGAGGCCTACGTTTAGGAAGTTTGGTATAAGCATAGAGGAGTGTACTGTCCTTTCTCTATGGTATATTATGCATATGGCTATATAATGACTGAATTTGTTTTACTCGCGGCTTAACGTGCATCTTTGACCTTATCAGAGTACCATTATAGAAAAAAAGTAGCTGGCATGTGTCAATACCGCCATATGCTGATAATTTCACTCCACCAAAACAGGTTTCTGAAAATGAAACATGAATCCGATGCGCCAATCGAATGGATCAACTCATTATATATGTAAACGCATGGAAGGCAAGCAAGTTTTGTCTGAGCGTTACCATTTGTACACCATGGAGAAAGGACGTACACATAGTTTACATGAATGTATTGTCTAAGAATTTATAGAAAGACTTTCTTTTAGATCTAAAGAATTTATTAACAATAAATTTGTTTAAATTGGAATTTTTTCAAGCAGTGCTTGCATTAACGAGCCGGATCACGGGCTGAAATTGAAAAGGATCAAAAACGAGGAAATTTGGTACATGTATACGGCTTGCATAAAAATAAAGTGTACATCGAGAGTATATGGTTGCTATGCTCGCACCAACCGATTCCTTCCTCCATGCTCACACTGAACGTGCAGGGAACTAATTGGCATGTGCATTTGATAGTTTTACTGTCACTGCGAAGATGCAGCGTGAAAATGTGTTTGTGCAATGGTTGCTTACAGCTATGCTAGGCGATATGGAGCAAGTGGTAACGCCATGCAGATATGCAACAGGTTGCGCGCCATATGGTCCGGCTGGCGGCTAGCTGGTTGCGTGCTGCGGTTCAGTATTTCGCATACGCTGAATTCATATGCGCATCATTACCATAAGGAAAGGGCAATGTTACCAGCAAAAAAATCAAATCGATACAGTTCATTGTTAATGAAATACGGGCGTTATCGTGCGGCTGTCGTTCTGCAATGTGTTTCCGGATGGAAAAAAAAGTGATTTAAAAAATGCATGGCATTTGAAAGAACTGGTTTGAATCGAAACTTTCCAGGGATAAAATCTAATAGAAATAATTAATCGCACCTGCACAGTGACACCTGTTCCCTCCACTAGATAAAAATCGCCAGGAACTTGCATTTTCATTCAAGAATTGGAATAGAATCACGTAGCAAATGCGTGCGGTTTCACACGCAAAGTCGGGGGGGGGGGGAATTTGCCTTGCCGTTTAACGGAAACACAGCTAAGTGCAGCTAACACCGCGCGTTGCTGAATAATTGATCGTCCGAGGTATATGTTTAAAATAAAAGAAAAGGAGAAGGCAAATTGCCTGAGCTGTCTGTGTGTGTTCCCCGGTGGCACCGGGGCCCAGGTGAATTACTCTGCCTGAGGACACGGCTAATGAATCCGTAATGAGAGGCTTACATCTATTGAGCAATTAAAGGAACAGCCTTGGACCATGGAGCTATAAAAGACGCGAATGGGTGGACGCGTATAGTTTTACACGTCAAATGGTTGATCCATAGAGCAAGCCTTGCTCTATGGTTGATCCATGGAAAATGTTCAACTTACCATTATGGAGCGTTTAATTATGAGCTGAACTGTTCCCGCCCAGTAGCAGCACTTTTCCCTGTCGCTTCAATTCTTCTCTTTTTTGATCAGTAGTAATTAATCGTGTGCTACACATTGACTGTGGCAAAAATAAATACGTATACACGGTGAGTAAAAAAACCCGAAACCCAAATATTGGGACCATTGTTTTAGGGAAGTTCTGCATGTAGCATTTTTAGAACGTAGGATATGAAAGCCCAATTCTTAAGCTTTCTTATAGTACAAGAATCGTTCAAATCACTCATGTGCTTTTTAAGTTACAGAATTTTAAACACAACCACCGTTTTAAGGTTCCGTCCACGGATCACCAAAAAGATCAGTGTTCTTTCAACAAAACGAAAACTAATCACATAGGGATGTGTGTGAATTGTTTTCGTTTTGCTGAAGGAACGCGGCGCACACCTTTTTTTGGTGAGCCGTGAACAGAACCTTAAAACGGTGGTTGTTATTCCGTAACTTGAAAAGTACATGAGTGATTTGAATGATTTTTGTACTAAAGAAACCTCCTGAATCGGGCCTTCATATCCTAGATTTTGGTTTCGTTTTTTTTTTTACTCACCCACCCTGTACATTAAGAACAACTATTAGCTAGATTGTTGGCATTTGTGTTTTGGTAGAGTTTTGGTTAGTAAAGGGTTCATAAGATGAATTTGTCTGTGGAGCACATTTTGTGCGATTTTTCTACTCCTCTTAGTGAAAACTAGCCTATTTGACATCCCTTTTTGGTTGATTGAAAAATGCACTGCTAATAAACATTTAAAATGTTCAATTTTTTTCCGGTCAACTGAGAGCGCTGTTGCTGTGATGTCATTTCAGGAAGACACTGTTCAGTTTAGGAGTTTTCTGTTTAAATTGTGAAACAAAAATGTGCTCATTGAAAACGTTTGTGACAAAAGTTTGCTCATTGGCTCACTGCCATGTACTGACACAATAACGAACCACCAAAGAAAACAACATTTACGACGGTCACCGCACAGTGTCCACAATTCTGCCAACCTTTGGTGCTGAAAAAAGATGCAACATTGAAGTCTCTGCCTGAAATGACATCACACCTTTGCTCATGAATATGAAAATTCGTATCAGCATAAAAACCAAAAAAGGTACCAAAATACGCCTGAAAATGGCAAAACGAAAATTGAAAATAAGGTTCAATGGAACACAAAGGCGCATTTTCAAGAATTGCACTTTAAAAATCATTGGGCCCTTTCAAGCTCTCCGCATGTGCTCTTCAACATGAGAGTAGATTTTTTCCCTAACGAATTTTCAACTTGTATGATTTATTTCAAGGGAAAAAGCATCCCTTCTATTTTGGACGGTTCAACCCTCTGAAAATACTTTGTAGAGTTTCTCTTGCACCCAACGCACAACAGATACGCCTGATTTATTGTCGAGCTGGAAATTCGGAATGTGTACATTAATGTTTCATTCCTAAATGAATAATTTTTGTATTAACTATTATACCAGAAAAATAGCAAATTAAAAAATGAAATTTATTTTGGGTGTGAAACTTGGAAATAGCACTTTTTGTGCATTAAAATCGACGTGTGACGTACTCAAAGAAAAGAAAAGTAAATAACAATTGGGAAATAACACAAAGCAAACATTTGATGTACGTATAGGGCGTGAATGCCACGTAGACATAGATCACATCATATGATTAGCATAATCGATATCAATAAACAAACACACAGCCACATCGGTCTGATGGAATGCACCGCCACAGTCCAAGGTCATTACTAAAAAGTAATTACTGGTAATGGCACTTAGGTGATTTATATTTTCATATTATTTACTGGAAATAAAAAATTGAGATATTTGTGCTGGTCCATATGAAAGTGCATGGGATGGAATTTTGGATCGTGCAATTCCACTTTGAAATATTGGGACACACAATATTTAAAAAATACGTATATTATTTATAAAAAAAAAGAGATCAGAACTTTCTACTTTATTTTTATTAATATTAACATTAATCATTTTTGGTGATGAAACAAAGGATTTCCAAAAAAGCGCCCTAGATAGGCACTGCAGCTCGCAAGCCTTGAGAAACCGGTGGAGAGAAGACAATGAGAAGAAATTACAGTTTTAGAGGTCGGAGGAAAGCCCAGAAGAATATTCCGGGGAAATCCACGGAATCAGGTAGGGACTGAAAACCCAATCCACATATTGACCCAGTCGGGATTCGAACCCGGGTCACAGCGGTGGAAGGCGAGGAAAGTACCGCTTCGCTAACCTGACTTCCGTGTTAAATGGCCGCATTAAAAATTGAGTGCATAACTTTTACACCAAAGATTACTTCGCGGCAATATGTCTGGATTGAACGAAATAACACGTTACAACTTAAAGCGGGGGTTTGAAATCTCAGCTTTTTCGCTGATTTCAGCTTTTTTTGTTTTGGATTTCAGCTTTTTCCCTTCACTTGCTGTGTACAAAAGTATAGGAGATTTCAAAAATTCAGCTTTTTTACACCTTTTTCAGCTGTTTTCGGCTATTTTTATCAGTGGTCACTCACACCCCTGTTAAAGAACAGTTCGAACGTGCAGCTCACAAAAGTATGCAATGTTTCTTTGGAACCTCGAAAATCGTTATATTTCACTACCCAAGCATAATTCTTTGACTTTAAGTGTACAGGTGCTTACCTGTCAGATTAAGACCTTCTGGAGAAGAGGTCAAGCTACACTCATTTGGCAACTCAATTCATCTTTCATCAAAGGATATCATTCATCGGCTATGTCAAACTGGAAATAAATTTGTTTGTCAGATGGCTTAGACCCGTCAAGATGACAAGCTCATGACTGACTGGTCCAAAACACCAAACTTGGCAGATAGATTCTTATAGCCCTGGAGAAGATATTCAGAAGGCAGTGACACCTACAATTCTTTTGACAAGGGTGCCTGTTTTACATTAACCGTAAATACATGCCGTGTAATATTATTATGTGACCAGTCGGTCACGATTCCGATCATATGCCACATGACTAGCTGTAATTTTGGTAAGAAAAAGGAAAAATAATACATGTATGGTCCACAAAATGTGACAACCAAAAGCGTGCCCCTCAATTTTGTAATGCAATGGTAATCAGGGAGGCACCAAGTTAATATAATTAGGGCCTAAGCTTCAAAAATTACATTCCCTTTTTTTTCCTGTCTCCTTTTTCGCATTTATTTTAATCAAAAATATGCGTGCCTGCTTGGGCAGAGTAGGGAGGTATTCAATCTTCCCATATTGGCCGTCGAGGGGCTTTCCTGTTGTCAGGATGTTTGTTTCTAAGGAAAACGATCTTGGGACGAGAATAGATGGAGAAGTGACGGGAGATGTGTTGGGGTGAGTACGTGCAGCTTTCGTCGTATGTCGCGTCGGCGCGGCCTGTCTTGGTTTGATTCTGATATTTTACCCGCGCGCCATATTCAATTCACAGCCATGCTCCGACCAGCATTTCCGCGTGGGGTCAGTTTGGAGTGCTTTTACTCGCGTGACCCACATGCATTCCCAAAATTGATTTCCATTCGGGCTCGGTTATAATCAGAATCTGTCGTCAGGGTTACGGGAATGTCGTTCAGTCTTCTGATCGAGATTTTTTTTGGTATGCATTCCATCCCTCAACTAACTGGATTTCTGTCGACCTTTTGTTGTTTTGAAATTGTTGAAATATCTCGTATACAAATGGAATGTGTTAATGATTCTTGGGTTTCAAGAGACTGTCTAATCTTTAGCAAAAGTCTCTGACAAATCTGAGAATAGGACGCGTATTTGTTCTTCAACTTTCTGAGATTGTGTTATGCTTTTTGTATTGTATAGGAAATGGCCCGCTGTCGGAACAAGATTAGTTTTTAAATTGTTAGATTTTATAATAGTTGTTCATCCAATTTTAACATTGCTCACGATGTTTCTCGTGTGACGATATCGGAGGCTTAAATGCATAACATTATAATGTTAGGCGTATAATTATTCACAATAACATTATGTAAGTAAGCTTTCGGTATATATAAATTAAAACCAATGCTCCAGTATAAAATATCTGTAACAGAGTTTATAACATAAACTGTAAAAAGTTAATCTATCTTTTTATGTGTTTAACCTGTCATGGTTTACATTTTAAACACAAATGAAAATATCTAAATATAAATCAGACAACTACTCATGCTGGTACAGGTCAGAAATACCTACAGGGCCCGGAGGAAATTAGAGTCATACCGGATTTAGGATGATATTTTTAAACATCACAAATTCTTAGAGTCGCTGTGGTGGATGCCATCAATCGTCTATAAAAGTGTGTCATTATTCATGCGTTGTTTGTGGCACAAGTAGGCCTACTTGTTGGGGCAAACGGCTGCAGAGCTGACCCCGACGTGAGCTCTGCAGGCCCGCTGTGTTTCCCTTGTATCGGTATCTGGATACTTGACACGTAGCCGTCATCTGCCTTCTGCAGGATCGGAGCCCGAGCTGCCCCACTTATTAAAGAACTCCAGCGGGGGAGAAAATGCTTGGAATCGTCACGGAATTGCTACGGAAACCCCACTTCCCTTCGACACCAACAAACAAGTCCGAGTTTCGGATTTCGCGTCAGCTGGTTCACAAACTGCCAACTTGAATATCATCAAGCGTTTCACGTTTATTTGTCTGGATCGATAGCCGTGTTTCGCAACAAGTCTTCAGCGTGTGGTATCATCTTCCAAAAAAACAAAGAGAGCAAAAAGCAAACTTGGTTTTATCCCGAGATCATTTTATGCAAACCCTTTCATTTCCCGGCTTGGTGACTGAAGTATTTACACTCGTAACAGTGAGTGATATGGTTTGACCGATCCAACTGTCGACTTGAGTGTTTACATTGATAGTTGTGCAGCTTGCTTGGACTGGTATGGTGTGTTAACTACGCGTCAGTTTATGTGACCACCTTATTCAAGATACATAGGTATTACTTAGCGTTAACTAGGTCAGGCCATAGAAATAATTGAAGTTGGCCTACTTAAGCCTGAAATAATCGATTCAATAAAAGTAATGCTGGTTTTCAAGGTTGTTGCCGACATTGAAATTAAAGAATGGTGAGGCATTTGTCTCTTTTTTTGGGGGGGGGGGGGGGTGGTTGGGCATTACCCTGTTTAATTGTATTCTGCAATTTTGTAAAGTCTTCATTGTAGGATATGGCTTTTGCTGATGCCTATTCTGTCAAACGATAAAGTTTGGGCCGTTAGTGCATAGGACTTTTCTCCATCGCATATACGGTCGGAGCGCGATGGTTTTGTTGACGGTTTCACGCCCGTTGAGTCTCTATAAGTCGGTCGACCTGATAATCATGGATTTCTGCTCAAATACCTTTTTTCCCCCATAATATCAGGAATATACTTTGATAAATTTGTATTTATGCAGAAAATGCCCGCATTTTTCTCTAAGGATACCGACCGATGCAGTGCTTTTATGAGTTTTCTTGATTGAAATTTGAAACTATATAGTATTGAGAGACCCTCAGGTGTTAGTTCTAAAGTAAACACACAACACGCGCAATAATCAACCACGCGACACATTCCGTTGACGTGTTTTGGAAAAATAAAAAGGTGCAGGTATAGAAACATATGCTATAAATATATTTACTCGGCTGCCTTCACGAATTTATAGACATATAAATTCAAAATCAATTTAAAATATAGAAACCAACAAACTGGATTAACAGCTGGAGACCTCGTGCAATGCATAAATTAATTGATTACTATAGTTGCGAGACAGACATTCCGACTTGTTTGTAGAATGTATACCAGGTAGATTTCAACAAAAATGAAATAGTCCGATCCGATCCTTTTCTTGGAAAAGCAAAACACAAAACATCGTATCAGATTTTTTTGTTGGTGTTGTTTGTGTGTACAAAGAATTCGTTTAAGTCGGATATCTTATAACTCCTCAAAAATGATGAAAAATTTACAGAAAAGCTTGATTGTGTGATATTTTTTTTAACGAAACTTGTTGGTATGTAACAGTTTATTGGAACTGTTAACCATCGATATGAATCGGGTGTAGTCCCTTCAGAATACAAAATTTGAACTGTTACATAACACCGCGTGGAGTTGATATTTAAATTTATTTTTTGTGGCAATGGGTTTTGCTTTAAAACCGGGTTTTCTTTCTGCGCTCATTATGTTAAGAAATGGGAGCACATTTTCGCGTGTCGTCATTTTGTGATCCTCTCAGGGATTCAACATGTAGAGGGGATGTACATTAAGAAACAGCCTTTCCTCTGACTTGAGACTCACAAGCCCTGTAGATTTGCAAAGAATGCGCAGCGAGCCTCGTGGAACACGACCGGTGCGGGTATAATATCGACCCACTGTGGCAAAGCCCCTTTGCGTCCGTCTTGGCTTTACCGGGCAAAATCTCAGCCGGCGGGCAGGAGAAGATGATGGAACAGCAACGGTACGAGAAGATCACATTACAAATCTGTTGCGCATTGGATGCATAAGACAGGGATGAGTTATCTACTTGGGGAGCAGGGGAGGGATTAAAGTAACGGCAGGTATAGGATACAGCACAGTATATAATCACCACATCTAAGTAATCGAAATACACCCGTCAAACTCAACTTATATAGTTTCCTCTTGTAACGTATATAGGCTTTTAGAGTGATTAAACCCGAACGGCATTTCAGTCACCGGGGACATGACTCTTAAATAAGGGAAGTCAGAAAAGTGCACTTATAAGAAACACATATTGACATTTTTCCCTCTCCATTGAGTAACATGCTAAACCATTCCTTTCATCTTTTTGAGTTGAAGGTTGAAGTATTAAAATTATTTGTCACTGTTAAAGCCGCTTATCTCAAAATTAACCAATAGTTTACGCTCGGGTCAATGTGTTTCAGTGACTTGCCTTGAAGGTCTATGTCAACTTGCCTGACTTCAGAATCTAACCATATATTTCTTGGGATGTACAAACCCTTGAGATATGGACTTCGCTTGTCTGCCAGACCTCTCAATTATTCTCGCACATCGTCTCTGACCATGGCAACTGGCATACCGTACGATCGCCATAGACTCGCCTCAGTCTTATTTTAGCTGCGGTGTCATTAATTTTATGAAACCTTGTACTTGTACAGTCTCGTTTCTTTTTACTTTGTGGGCTCCCAGTCTCACAAAAACATGTATGAGTTTTCATTGTTCTGTGCACTGAGACATCGCAGTGCGGTTAATGAGGCTGTATTCACTGTTAAAGGGTCCATGAAGTGAATCTCAGTTCTAAGGTCCATATTTTGTGCAACGTTCTTCTCTTAAATATATGAACATTGTTTGACATCCATTTTTGGTTAATTTTATTGAAAAGTGCACTTTTATTAAACATTTAACAATTTCCAAGCTTTTCCGGACCGTGAGCGAAGGCGCTGTTGCTGTGATGTCATTTCGGGAGGACTCTGTTCAGTTCAGGGGTTTTATGTTCAAATAATTTGTGAACCCAAAAGTTGCTCATTGAAAACGTTTGTGAGAACAGTTTTATCATTTGCTTACTGCCATGTTCTGACACAACAACGAATCACCAAAGAAAAGAAAATTTATGACAGCGAAATATCCAATACTCTGGCAGCTGTTGCTGCTGAAATACCCGTAGTGTTGAGGTTTTTGTCTGAAATGACATCACTCTTTTGTTCATGAATATAGAAATTCGCATTAGCATAAAAACAAAAACAAAAGGACCAAAATACTCTTGAAACTATGGAGAAACGAAAATTGAAAGTAGGGTTTAGTAATACGACACAAACATGTCTTTTCAAGGATCCATTAAAAAAATTACTGGTACATAACACGGGCCCGCACTGCATGTAGTGGAGGTTCTGTTTAATTATAAACAGAATAAGTGTTGTACATTTTCCTTGCAGATAGCGGTCATTTTTCATCGGATTGTTTTGACCAAAGACATCATTAACCACCTTGACACACCCTTTGAATGATTTGATCAGTCCAACGACAGACTGAGTGATTGAATTGGTCTTCGAAAGTAGTCTCGATGCTTCGGCAATTCCGAGTTATTCAGTTTACGGAAATGTACGTATAGATTCACATTGCTGATGAATCGGAAAGCTGGAGCATTGGCGTCAGTGGATATGTGACGATCCAAGCTGAAACAAGGCCCAGGAGGTACATTCCTCCGTGTTCAGATGAAACAACCGCTGCTTCGACCAGTTTGCTGTCTCTGGTAAAGCGGGGATATACACCCAATCTATTCATTCCGCTGTTACCCAATCAGAATACGAGCCAGGCGCCTGGCTGTATACAACGTGCGTCATTGCCGTCTGATTCTTGGACGTGACTTATTGAGGAAGCTTCTCTAGCGGTTCGCTCTGCCAGTTATCATCAGCGTGTAAGCCCTGGGACATCTATTAAGAAGCTGGATTTCCTGAGAAGAATAACAAGTTCTCCTCGGTCCTTACTCCTTGCGTGTGGAGTAAATCATCGCCGAGGGTATAAGACATCAACAGGAATGCCAGTATTTACATTTTTTCTGGCAAAATATTTCTTTTAACTTGATTGCACAGCTGCAACTGATGGCTAGGATGAGTTTGGAAACATCTGTATAACGGAGCTATGCAAGTAATCAAAATATGAAAATACAGCATGCAAGGACATCGTCATCCACATTGATGACGTGAGTTTTTGAGCAATATGTTGCCCTGCGTTGATTTATACATGCATGCATGCTTATAAAAACAACTGCTTTGAAAACGCTTGGTAACCATGCGTGTTAGTGTTTAGTTCACCAGTTGCCATGTCAACGGACATACGTCACTCTCCAATACTCTGCTTAATCCAACTCAATTCAAAGAGATATTTGGATTGTCAGTTTGTGACAAAGAAAAAGTAAATAAATATGAAATTAAGTAAATAAAAGATTTGCACAAAGAACAATTACAAAATTGTACAAAATAAACAACGAGGCATTTTCAAGAAGACGAGGCTCGTACAGAAAAGCCCCATGAAAGCCGAATAAATGTTTCCCAAAATTGCCATGAAAGACAATCGAGCAACAAAACATAGTGATCAAAACAAAAATTTGCCTGGAAACAGAAAATAATACAGCACAGAAAAGCAGACATAATACGGACTGACAAAAAAAGACGTGATGCATTATGCTGAAGTGAGTGGATGGAAATCGAATCGAAGATCAGATAAAGCTGTTACATGATTGGAAATGGGAATCTCTCGTGAAGCATCGTTTAAATTGTCCAACGGACGATTGGGCTCCGATTACCTCCGTCGCCCGTGGTGTTCGAGAGACGAGACCCATAAAGAAAAACTCGAAGTGCTGATCGGATAGAGTGAGACGTGCGAGCAAATGGCAAAAATAAATTGTGTTTATTACGAGAACCGGTGAAATACCCATGAGAGTCTTGACCTGCAGTGAAGGAGTTCGAGAAGAGACGGGAAGAAGTAAACTCAAACATAAATATTTACTGTGAAGTTTGTTACTGTCAGTCCGTGTGAGGGTATTTGGCAAAAGGGGTATTGTGCTCGCGAAGATGGGAATTGGACTTTACAGTCCGACAGCCCACTTTTGAATTATTAGTAGACTAAGCTTGCTAGTTGAGTGTGACCAATCAATTTTGCAGTAATTTATGGATAAAAAGATAAATTTGTGATTAGGACAAGGGAAGCTAGAGAAGGGAAGGCGCGAAACATGTAGCTAGCGTACCCGGTACCGTGTTTATGTTCCAAGTAGTTTATACTTTGACAATAGACTGTCTGTATACAAAGTGGATGGCGTTCACCGTTCGCCAAAGCTCCGGAAGGGGGGGGGGGGGGGGGCAAAGGACGCAATGCTTTCAGGAGTCTCTTACAGTGGCCTCCCCCAACTTTCTCTTTTGAGCTGCTGAGGGGGTACTTGTGACGGAGTCCATAGCCCGGGATTGATATAGAAGGCTCTCGTCCCCCTATGACGGCAACAATTTAGGAGAGGAGACTTTCAAATGGATTAGTATTGTCTTTTTAGTTAAGGAGGATTAAGAAGATTTGGCCTGATTCAGGGAAAGATTGTTGGTATTACTTTCTAACATGTACAGTGATATCAAGACAAAACAAATAGTAAACTACCATGTTTTTTAAATTAAAGAAAAATTATCTTTCATGAACGATAGTTGAAACAAACTGCTCACCTGGATCAAAATGTCTTTCTTTCCTTTAGATGCTTTTGATTTCTCACTCTGAAAGCACTCTATTCAGATAGAAAACAACCCAACTTGCACCCACTGATCCTAGCTGTAGTCAGTTGTGGGTAAAAGTTTGACTTTTTTTCTTGTGACAAATCTGACAAGGTGCTTTAATAGTTTTCCATCCATGCAGCGTGTCCAATCGATATACGACTATCCGCATCCCTCCCCCAAGGACGCGACCCACAATGATGGGTACTTTTTCATTACTGATCTGGGTCAGCGGTACATCCACGCGGCAGCACGTGGTGCATCCTTCCGTCCAAGTATCCGGATCAATGGTCCGTACGGCTCTCTTCAAGCTCATTGAAATCGATAGTCTGGCATGAACCAGCGTATATACGTCACCAATATCGAGCCTGTGATTTTCACTCAGCATCACACAAGCCACCACCCTTGTACATTTACTGTCAGGAAACTGAAATGATTTGACAAGTCATCGACGAAACTATATACGCAATCGGGGAGTTGGGTGTAGCAACGGGGTCAGCAAAGATAGCAGCCACTTATTTAATGGGGGCTTTTTTTAGCCACTTGTGTCTATATATTTTGTACGAAATCACCAGTAAAACACATCACTAATGATTAAAGAATATCCAAGAGTAAAAAGTATCCTCTTCTGGAACTTGTTCATCAGTGTGCACACGGATGGATTGTTATTACTTGGGCAATTTTAAGATTTTGTCATTGATATATATTTTTTTTAAAAGTAGAAGGAGTAGGCTGTAGGCCTACTCACCATGCGTCTTTGCCTATACGACGGCCAAATCACGATTTGCATGCCCGTCAATTCTTTTGCTATTAGAGCATTTTATGGGTCATGAACTTGAGGGTTTGTAAAATAGAAGGGTGGAAGCCGTGAAAGGGACTGCGAGCTCGTATATTTCTGTGAAATTCTGATGAAATTGCTCTATTTTGCAATGGAGCGCAGATATCATTTTTCAAGATGGCGATGAGCTACAAGCACTTTTTAGGGGTGATCGTCTTTGGACGGATTTTTTAGCCCCCCCCCCCAAAAAAAAATGATCAGACAATAAAAGATGATGAAATAAGCTTTAATTTGTGAGGTTTTTGTACTTGTCTGCAGCCCTATACTTGCATGCATTATATGCGGACAACCTACACCACGGCACCAGCCGACATTTTAGTGGGCAAACAGTTATACTGTGGTGAAATGCTCGCTGCATGCGCCCACCCGGCAACAAATTAATTGGTAGTTTATAGTACTACTTTTTACATGCTTGGAATATAACTCTAACTTTAAAATGACAAATAGCAAAACGAATAAAATTTTACGGTGAAAGAAAGTTTGCCACTAATTAAAGGATGGCACCTCGTCGGCCGATGTCACGTGTTATGTACACCCTCTGTTGTTTATTCAAACGACTCACTGGATTTTCCTTTTTTCCCCCTTACCGTTACTAGGTACCCTTGTGTCTGCGTTCTCCGTGTTCTGTTGTGGCTTCACCAGGATCAGCTCACAGCGTGCGTTCCTATGGAACCTACTGGCTGCTGTGTTGCAGACCATCACATCCATCTTCATTGTGGGATGGATCTGGAGCATTTCGTGGGGAATGACATTCTGTACCCTGGCCAGTAAGTATTACGCTTCCATCCATGATCGTGGGCCTATAGACCTTTATCATGATGCCACCATTTCAGTCATGTACCCTGTATCCATAACAGTACTGAACGATTATTTTTTTTTGTGCAGAAAGGAACCAGACTATTTTTCCTTCCAGCCTCGCTTTGGCTACGTTGATTTGAATGGAAACATCAAGATGGCTGCAACATGATAATGGTCTATAGACCTTTCTTCCGTGTGTAAATACTGAGGGGCCATAAAGTTGTATTGGCTGTCACAAGGGCATGTTTTGTACATTAATCTCACTTAAAAAAAATATTTTGTGCAACTTTCTACTCCTCTTAAAATAATGTATGAAAACTATTTGACATCCATTTTGGTTCAGTTTATTGCACTTTTTAAACCCTTTTAAAACTTCTTTATGGCATTTTTTCCTTTTAACTTTTAACATATTCCATGCATGCGTTGCCTGTCAAATGAGGGCGCTGTTGCTGGGATGTCATTTCGGGGAGACACTGCTCACTTTAGGGGTTTTCTGTTCGCAATTAGCATATTTTGGGTTGATAATTTAATTATGAATATGGAAATTTTAATTAGCATAAAAACAAAAAATGGGACACAAAGGTGCATTTACAAGTATTGCATTAAATACAAAATTACATTACATGGGCCCTTTAAGCCGTGGTTGACAACACATTTGGCCAAAAACTGCATATTGACACCATCATAATGTTAAAGAGAGGCATTTTTAAATTAAGTCTTTGATAAATGTTTGTACATTATTTTGTATTTTCAAAAATCCAATTGTAATGTTTGGAAACAATCATCTTTCTTTATTTTTTAAATATTTTTTTGCGACGTTGACCTCCCATGCACGGGTTGGCAAAGAAACGTCAATAGGCTTTAACTTAGTATTATTAGTGGAGAGGGCCAAGGATAATCACTGAACATTCATGAGACACTGCAGTCATCATGCCCACAGAAAGGTGTCATTTATGGTTGCAAAACTGAGCGTCACACATGCCGATGAAAAACAGAGGTTTCTCACGGGGGAAATCGAGTCAGTGATTCGGTTCGTGTTTAACCTTAAGCGTGTAGTAGCGTAGCATTCAGTTTCTAAAATACCAAAGGAGAACACGTCATATCTACACGAAGGAAGAGAAGATAGCTACGTGTGGATACGAGAGTGCCAAAAGGGTGTATAAAAGTCCATATTTTAAGGCAAATGTGTAATTTGGCGTTGATGGGGCAAGTTCAATGTGCCTCTCTGATACAGCCCAATGCTGTGGGGTATACACCTGGCACAAAAAGAAACTTATCAGTTCTTATAATCGTCCTTGTTTGGACATTTCTCGGTGAACAAAAAAATCCGAAATATTTGTTTCATAATAACAATAATGTGGTGCTTATAGCGCCATAAACGTGTAAAAGCGCTTTACAATTATTACCCCTGTTCATCAGGCATGAGACCATTTCTCTGCCGCAGCTCCAGATCAGCGCAATTTGGTCTCTACCTTCCCAAGTACCCATTCATACTCCTGGGTGAAGAGAGGCAATCGTAGTAAAGTACCTTGCCCAAGAACACAAGCACCATGTTCCCCGTCTGGGTTCGAATCCATCCATGTACCACGGCATATTATGCGTCGAACACCGTAACCATTGGACCACAGCGCCCCACTTTCCGTTTTGTCACGGAAACAATTGGGAACAGTGTTAGAAATAACGAGAGCGCAAGCACTAGCTGAAGCTCGTGAAACCCCAAAACAAATGACGTAAGTCACGTACCATTATTGGCCGTGTCCAAAATCAGATATACCTCCTGACTACGGCTTTGGCTTTATGCCATCAGCACGCTATACGGCGATAGACAACAGTGCCCTCCTCGGTCACAGACTAAGCTTTTCTACTGTGGCTGAGTGTGCCTCCTAATTGCCCCAGAATACTCTAAAATCCTGTCTACCTGTGTTTGAATGTACTAACTGTTCTTGTGTGTTTTAATTGCAGCTGAATACAAATATGAGAAGCAAGTCAGGGGAAAGCAGCACCAGTCAGCGAGATGGACTCCTACCTAGCGATAAGTGGAATCTATGCTTTGGCTGGTCTGACGCTGGTTGAAGTACGAAAAAAAGGTCATCTCATGTCATCCAACAGAGCGTAATCTCTGCATGTTTTCAAGAATTACACTTGTCGACCTTTTGAGTCAGTGCTTTGCCTTTATAAGACTATCTTCAGTCTCTGGCCAAATTGGTAATCTCTGCCGCTTTCCTGTGAACCAGCTCTTGGTCAGCAATTACGCCCAAACGTCTTGTGGTTCCTGAGACCAAACACTATGGTCGACTTTCGTGAGGTCTGAAGATTGGCCAGGACTAACTCTGGTCAGCTTGTGAAGTCTACTTCTGGTAAACAAGTGCGACATTTGCTTCTTAAAGAGTGTCTTCGCCCTGCAGAGTGGCTTCAAAACTATGCCTTTATTGTAAAGATGCGGATGTAATAGCCGTGTAGGCAAAATGTTACACGGTGTGTGTTACAAAGAAGTTTCGATCCTTCTTTGTGAATATATCTGAATAATAACTGTACTTGAGGATTCTCAAGCGAAATGTGGATTTGAAGAGATTTCGATGTCAAAATTGTGTCTGATTTGGGATACGGACTGCTTTTATTCCCAGCCATGAGGAGGAATTGAGTTCCAGAGGCAGCTGAGCTGCTAGTGAATCATATTGTCCCTTATCGTACCTGACTCCCTTGTCGATGATGGACATTTTGCTAAACGTGAAAGGCCAAAGAAAAAATAGTTATAACCCAACTATCGTCTGATGTCACGGAGGAAGGAAATCGTAAATATGACATTTTGCAAGAGAATGATCTTGCTGAAAGAAGAGATCGTTCGGAGAGGATGTCTGAAGGAGGATGGGGTAAAGCACCAGGTTTTTGGAACATTATGCATTCTTAAGTCGCCTTCAGGTCGACCTGCGATTTTCCTGTGCCGAGACGGATCCGTTGGCATCAAGCACAAAAGTCATGCTCATGTCATAAAGAAACCCTGAGAAATCGTATGATTATCGTAGAACAAGCGGCATCTCGACACAGAATAATTGCTCACGTCAATACGATGACGAATCACATTAAGATTAGATGATTCGAATGCGCGCACGACCTCGTAACTTCACACAGGTCGACTGCGATTGATTTTTGCCTGTCGGGACCACATTCCGTTGCTGCGCAGAAGTTGAATTGGTTGTACTCTTGCGACTGTGGATTTTTTTGAGCGCCAACTGATGCCAATCGTCATAGTATCGTCGCAGTTACACTCAG